>JAJHUR010138529.1:22899-70535 GCA_027495735.1 Lutjanus campechanus
GTTCATCATTGTGGGGATAACTTAGCTAATGCGTCCAGCAAGTGTAACATGATTTTGATGCTAACAGTATTAGTTAGACATGTATAAGGATATTAAGCAAGACTGTAGGTTGAGTAATATGAAGCTAAAATGTATTTTATTTTTAGGTGAAAGGTGAAAACAGCCTCATTCACACTTCAGAGGTTGATGGTGAATGAATTCTGTCCAGTGAGGTCAAACCCAGAGCAATAATAACAACACAAATGGCCAAAGGAAGGTTTGAACTGCCCATAGAGGACCTGCCATCCTGTCCTGACAAACTTCAGGTATGTAAATCATGTATTCTGTATGCAGTATCCATGTTCACTATTTCATTTTACAATTACAGTGCAGAAAAGACAGTAACACACTAGAAATATGTCATTTTGGTTAGGTTCTTGGTTAGAATGATATGCTAACCTGTTACCATAATAAGAATAAATACATATTTACTCCCACATTTGAAAGAACATTAGAAATCCTGTACAGTTGCAATTCAGCCCTGCTCTGCTATGTCTCTGAAGCCTTAAATATCCTGTTCTTATGGAAGCTTTCAGAAAGGTGTTGATTCAACTTTGCAGTAGTTTTGGAGGCCACCCGTTTGTGATGGTGTTATGTTGTGAATACAGTCTATTTACTCTACACTCATGGTCATGTTACTACATGAGGTGAAGCAGTTTCACAGATGTTAATATAAACATGTCTAAACAATGCAAATGTGTTAATATTGGAAGCTGTAAATCCACCTGAGAGATGAACTACATCTTTATCATAAATAATGTCTTAACTAGTTAAGGAGCCAATAGATGTATTGTTTAGATGCCTTCATTACTCTCAACATCTTGATTGCTTTTAGTCGGCAGGTTTTCCGTGAAACCTTTCACCTTACACGTTATTAATTTTCCATCAGATTTGTAAAGTTTGGATGCATGTAATTAAGAAGTCAGGCAATGTAAATGAAACGTTTCAGTAAGTTTTCATGACAGTGATATATACTACATAGATCATCTTCACTTATTCTGACTTGCTAATTAATCAACATTATTTATTCTGGGAAAAAAAGCAAACTTTGTAATTAGCAAATGACTTGATCTGTTGCAGCAGACTCAGCAAGAATTAGGAACTTTGAATTTGATCTGGAAGTCTAAATAACTCATTAGCATTATGATTTAGTAAATGTTACATGAAGTCAGGCAAAAACAGTGCTGCTAATGCTTGACGTGCAGATGATTATATTAGTCAGTAAATTAACAGACAAATTAATCTCTGGGCAAATAAATCTATAATGTGGTATGTATAAACACAAGCTTCTGTAGTAATGTTTACATTCAATAATTAGTGATACAACAGACTCACTGTCTGACACTAGATAGCTTTGTTGTATGTTTTAGTGACATTATGTCTAATGCAACCATGAACTTGCACTGACACTCACTTGTTACTTTCTGTTGGCTGGATAAAACAATCAGTCAGCTTTTCATAAGGCACAAATACAGTAATATATTTGATTAGATTTTCTGCTACTGTGCCATGCACAAATAATGACAGACTTAAAAGGTACCATTATTTAGAAAGCAGACCAGAAACCAGAGTAGCAACATAAATTATTAAACAAATAAACCATCCAGATTTTTTTTTTGCAAGCTTAAAAAAATAAAGGTAGCTAAGTTATAAGCATTAAAATGAGACAACCATTCCATTTGTTCGTCATCAGTGCAGCAGAATAACATTTTTGGGTTTTGAACAGACATTTCATTTAATAACAGTACTCTTAACTTATCATAAAAAGGACAACAGACAGGAAAACGTAATTCATTCTGAACTTCCTTCAATTCGCATAAGTAACACAAAATGTTATCCATGTTGTTAAATAATCTGCCAACTGCAACTAAATTATCTGACTCCTTGATAAGTTTGCTGCAATGTTAGATTCAGGGCCATAATTGTGCTTGCTTTGAACATTATGTTGATAATTTTTTGTTTTAACAAAATATCTTTTGACCATTTACTCTCAAATCTAGCAAGTACCTCTCTTCTAATTGTGTTTATGCTGTATGATAAGTAATTATTGTATGTATATTGTAACTTAGCTTCCTCAAAAATAGCATGAATCTCTTTGCTCTTGGAGAATTTTGTAATTTACTCCAAAGAAAAACCTTGTTATTGACCCTGGTTTTTGACATATAGCAAACGATTCCACAGTCTTTATCATTTTACATCTTCACCTTATTGAACCAGAAGTCCAACCAATATCACAGCCAAAACAGAGGCAAACTTATGAATGCATAAAAAACAGTGTGCAGCTCTTTTCTGTATGGAGTCTGCTGTTTTACATCCTTTAAAGCCTCATATCCCTGAAGCATAATTTAATATGGAGGAGCCATATGCATCATAAAGTTGGGAATAAGTAAAATCCCTAAGATCTTTACAAATTTTAAACTTGTTGAGAAGAGATCCTAATACTCTTCCAGGACTTTTTCATGCAAAAACACATTTACTCTGTGGATGAGGCTCAGAAGACAGAAATCTGGTCTCGTTTTCAAGCTGGACTGTAGCAGGCAGTGAGTGAGCACATTAATCTAATGCATCAGCAGGTCCACATTTGTTTTAATGCAAACTGAAGAGAAGAAACGCACTGCATCTCAAGGGAGAAGAAGCTTAAAATTTCAGTCTAATGATAATAGATGATAATGTTAATGAGTTGTCCAAACATAACAAATGGAATGAATTACTGCCTTAGAACCAAGTCTGTTTCATTAAAATACAATAAAAAGGAAAGATTAGTTTTATATGGGGAAATAACTTTCCTCTTTTGCGTTATTGATGAGACTAAGGGGAACATATCAAGGTTGGCTTGAGCCTCTGGTCAGTATTGATAAAATATTGCTACTGTACTGCGTAGCCATTTTTCTCGGATGCTGGTGTGACATTAAGGTAAATCGAATTATTATTGTGACTGCTGACCCCTCAATAGGCAACCTGAGTCAACACCGGTCAAAGTATAGCGCTGAGTTTCAATGACAGTCAGCTCTTTTTGGGAGGCGAGATTACCTAAAGTGAGAACCCGTGCCCATTTGAACGCAAGAGGTGACCAAAACCACACACTTCCATCTGTCTTGATGATCTTATTCCCCAAGTAATGTTCTTCCCCTTTAATCAATTTTGTGGCAGGCCTGTGTTCATAGTAGTCGGGAACACTGGGATTATGTGCTGAGGCTACTCTCTCTCTCTGAGACGACCTTGTCTGTGTAACAGTACTGTTAGCCCTCGGCCTCGAGCAGTCAAACACACACTCAATCACCCCTGTAACCCTTGCAGTCAACAGCACACTGTCGCAGGCCGTTTGCTACAATCTCAATTTGTATTTCGTCTCAGACTGTGATGACTTGACAGAGAAAAATAAGAGGATTTGTCTTGATCTCCAACTCTCCCTTGAGGAAGTAAGTCTTCACCTTGAAGTTTAGTAACTGCATGGCCGCCTGCTCTCGGCCAGACATGGCCCTTCATCCGTTACAGTTTGTTATTTTACAAACAGAATGCATTTAGACTGGATGAGCACAATTATCTGCAGTCATTTGCATTATGTGGAATCTGTTTTGTTTTCTCTAAAGGTGAAATGTCAGGAGTTCACTGTGTTTAGATGTATTATGCACACTGTACAGTAGATTGAGTTAGGGCTGCATGGAGCGATTCTTTTCATGATTTCATGACATCGATAAATCGGTCATCGGTTGTATAGTCTTGCCAGGAACTTAAAAATGAATATATAGACCTACGTAGTCTGAAATGTCTACTTAATATGGAAAAACACAATAAAAACTTTTCTAATTATGGCGATATGGCCAGAATCTTCTATCGCATATGTAGTTCTATATTATGGTAACGGTATATATGGCAATATGTTCCTCCAAAGCACTTTATCACATTTGATTATTTTTTATCTTTTATTTGACCTCACATGAGACAAAACTTGAGTTTGAAACAAAAGACTCAAAACAGTAAAACTAACTGTCAAAATGAAAGCTTTAAGGTTCCAAACAGCTACAGCAATTTCAAGTGTTTAGGTTAATAGTGTCAATCACTTTTTCTTGTGAGGCAGCTGGATTAGCGGGATCCCGCAAACTTAACAAAATCTTGTGAAAATCGCGTGAGACGGTATTGCCAAATTTCTAATGGCAGACACATTTCTAACATTGCAGGGGCGAGGTGATGAGGTGATATCTTGTCCAACCAAGGGTCCAAAACGCAAAGATGTTTAGTTTAAAATGATATAACTAAAAAAAAATAGCAATCATAATATATAATGTAAAGTAATCTGACTCATAGGAAGTAGGTTGTTGTTATAAGCCTGCCATTGGCTGACTATTTCAGTGTACATTCTCCTCCCCTTCCGCTTCTCCCCTCAGAAACTGTTTTGCAAGGTCACTGTCCCTGCATCGTGTGCTTAGCGCCACCCAACATGACTGTGATTGGTTTAAAGAAATACAAACAAGCCAAACCGTTTTTTTTTTCTCCTATACATTTTCTCTAACACTGACACAGCACTAAACGTAAATGTGGAGGTTATATGAGACTAAATAAAATGTGACATAGCACAGTAGCTGGAATTAGTGAATATTTGGCATTTTTGCATGAAAAATGACTGAAATGATAATAAAAATATTTAGAGAACAATTTTCCGTTGATCAACAAACCAATTGCTTGACTTGACTGCACTTAGCTTTACAGTGTACCAAAATCATAGCAGCTGCCCTAAATGGTCGAGCCGTCCTTTGCCAAGCCTGCATCAGTAAACACTGCGAGCCTCTAACGGTGATGCACTGTAATGGCTCAGTCTTGAGCCTGGCCAGAACATCGCATGAGGTGCTAAACAGCAACTGGCTATAAATATAAGTGGTGAACACTGCCAGTTGCACTCTTGCGGCTGAAATGAGCCTGATGATGGGAGCTTGAGAAAGAAAGGGGATATCAGTGGTCACTAAATCATTCTGTAATCAGCTCTCTATGCAGGATCATCCATGCATGTTCAACGCCCCATTCTGGAAGGCTCCAGCAACAGAACGCTCCAGCTGACCCCATCTGTACCCCATCTCGTTTTGCATTATCCCTAACCCATAAAAGTCCCATGCAGCACAAAAGAGTTAATGATTCCCTTTGTTTTGTTGCGGGGAACAGAACCAAAGCAAATGACAACAACAAATCCATCAAACTTAGCAGCAGTGAGCACATCAGCAGTTTTTGCCAGCCCACCAGAGGCCTAAAATGCACATATTGCATGCTGGCCCCCCAAGCAGCAGGCGGCCCTGGGACTCGCCAGCCCCTCGGTGGCCAGAGAGGACTTGATAAATGACTGGAGCAAACTTCTCTGTCACCAGTGAGGGAGGAGTCCCCCACAGTAAGCTACATCATCCTAACAGCATTATTCTTTTCATGCCCGTTGTCGATACAGCGTCCTGTGATTGGCGTCACGCTTTGCACAGGTTAATTGGAATCCTGAACTGGAAAACAGCAGGGGAAAAGTGCAAATATCGTCACCCAGAGAATCACCATACGAAGACCATGAATACAGTATGTGTGTCGATTCCAATCCATGGCAAAGACATGAAATGTTAACAATGTGGAAGTACAGTTTGTACAGATGGTGACAATGGTTCCTTAAAGCCCAAATATTTTATATATCGGGAGCAAGTTCTTAATTTTTTTTATCGGGGATACACAATATGGATTCTTTTCAGCCGATACAGTAACTGGTTGCAGAATTACCTGCTTCTCATGGACAATACCGATTAAATAACTGAAAATTTTACATTTTTGTATTTTAAAAGATAAATTCTTATATCCTGTAGTTTATGCAAACCTGAGGGTAAGAAAGGCTAAAATGTATTGAGCAAACATGGATGATGTAATATTCCACAGCTCTGACCAACCAAATCTAACTAACATCATTTTTACAACTAAAACAAAAAACGGTTCTAACTCTTCAAATGTTCATTTATTTATTTTTTCTTATAAAGTGCATAAAAAAACTTCACACATATACTTTAGCTTTAATAGGGCATTTTGCCTAAGAATTCAAATTACTTCATGCTTTGACATCATCGGTCAAATCAGACATGTCGTGTTGTTGAAGCTGTGAAAAATGTCTCCAGCAATGACATGTTTGGCTCTTTACACTATGTGGCTTTATCCAGGTGCAGTGGTTTGCGGTCATGAGCACCCCAGCAGCGTGTTGAGCATTATTATAACAAGTCGAAACAGACAAAAGAGAAAAAAGAGGGAGATAGTTTAGAAAAGGCGAGGTTTAGTTTCTCTTATATATATTATGCATTTTGAGTGTTTATTTATATTAGATATTAACTGACAGTGGCTAATAATAAGACCTCTGAAACCAACAATCACTGAGTTTTCAGAGATTTTCAATCAAAGGTCTCATTTAATATGAAAGCAACATTTAGCACTGTACTTGGGGATGCTGTGGAGCTCACTTTCCATGATGCAGTGTACTCTTCAGGTCCATTACTGGATTGGAAAAAGGTAACTCAATCACTGCATGTCTGTGGCCACATAAAAGGCATATACTCAGACCAGAGGGCACCCATATGTTCAGTGACCTATCACATAAACACAACAAGAGCAACACCTTGATAAAGTAGCTTAACATGATGGAAAAGCACTGTGAGAACTGCAGTTGGCACCTTAAACATGGCTTGTAACTTTCACCAAAATTAGTTTAAACATGAATGCACTTATATTAAATGTAGTAAATGTGAACCATGTTAGATTCTTGATGCTTTAGCTACATGCAAAGATGTGGGACAAGCACAGGTCCATTACACTGGAATGGACAGCTTTCCTCATCAGGGCAAAGAAAAGACAATGTCAGATGGCCTTATTGATAAGTTAATGAGGCACAAAACACTTCGTAGAGGACCCATCCACCACCCACCCCACAACCATCTCCTCAAATCATTGATTTACACATTATTCACATTGCAGTGTTTACATTGCAGAAATAGTCTAGGTAATTAAACGTCCCCTCCGTCCACGTGAGCAAGTAACTTAACCATTTCCTTTACTCTTGATCCACAATTATCCAACATGGTCTCGCTGACATATGTTTGCTGTTTTGTGTCGTCAACGGACGAGCAGCAGGGAAATCCCTAATGAGACCCGAAATACTTGTTTCATGTTTGAGCAGTAATGGAAATTACTTTTCCTTTTGGAACAGGCGCGCAAGAATCACAAGAATCAGCGAGACAGCAGATCAAGAGTAAAATGAAGTATGCAAATGTAATCATATTTATCAGAGAATGCTTATGGCAGAAAGCTATTAATTTCTCCTCTGCTTCTTGACACTTTAACATATGCATCACCTGCTTCCCGCAAATGATTATTTTTGTGTTTTCCATCTCCGTTGACAGAGCATTATTTTCTTTTCCATTGCGTCTTGTTATTTTTCTAAACTTTCTCTGTCTGAAGAGTGTAATGGCCTCTGATTGAAATTTCATTCAGAAGAACTAAGTGAAATACATGTTGTGTATTTAATGGGAAAAATAATTGCACGTCAGATGAAACAAAGCATGACGCATAGTAACCAGGAATAGTGACTGAAAACACAAGTCAGCAAAGAGGTCAGGCTGTTCACTCTCTCATTTGCTGCAATTACTCGCTGCACTCATTCATTTACTCATTCCATCACACTCTCACCTGACTCATGTATTGCTCACACACTCACTTTCCAGAAGACAAATTGACAAATCCATAAAATACAGTAAAACAGTGAGGTACTTTAGAACTTTTGTAGTATACAGTATATGAGATTTTCACATATGATTGGTAAAATCTCTTTTCTAATATTCTAATCTACATGTAGTGACCAAATAGATCATTTAATGCCCCAAAGAGAAGTAGATTATCTATTCGGTACCTAAGAGTGTGCAAGACCTTAACCAATCATTGTAACATTAGCAATGAATTTGGCAATTAATAAAGAAAACAAAGCAATGCCAAATGTGTTTTTTCCCCTCACTCAAAACTTTATTCCCTCAGCAACATATATTCTCTTGCAGCATAGCCTATGATAAAGACGCAGGGGCCTACATATTTAACACATACAACTTAATATCTTGTCGAACATTTTTCAAAACTTAATGGCCTTTTACAAACTTTCCTTTCAATCTCTGTAAAACATAATCATATCAAAACAGCAGTGTTACCGACCAAGGAACAGAAACTACTGACTATTTAAAGAGTTTCCAGATGACATGATATGTTAATTTGCATTGCATTATGGGCTACAGTCCTTTCACTTAGCAGAAGGAGGCCAGCTTTGAGCTACAAATGAGAAGTGCTGTGATCATCAGACCTCATCGCAACACAAATCAGCATCAGATGGACCAGATTATGGCCAAATATACCATACCAACATATTTGTTACTGCATGTACTACTACTAAAAAGTCAGTAAATCAGCTCAAGTAATACAGCTTGAGTGTTTACACGCACTAAACTGTTTTGAACTGACCAATATTCCACATGCGTATACCAACTTCACTGAGCTGTTTTGTGCTTACTACTGTAGATGTGCGTTCTGCCTTTCCAGCATTATCAGTACTATTCTGTATATGTAAACACTGGAATTTATTGAACCCAAGACAGAAAAATATTATGGTAATACAGTTAAAAATGGCATGGTAATTACCACGTAATTTGGGGAGGACTGATTGTTGGCCTGGCCGATCATTGCCTCCGATATTTGCAATTTTTCCAATTATTAGAATGTTTTAAAAAAACAAAATAAAAATCGAATCACTAATAAATTAAATGAAAAAAGTCCTACTCCTACTCTGATGCAGCTGCTTCTCTCTGTCTGTAGTCTGTAGTTTTGCTCAGTGTCCCACCCACTATTTAAATGGTTACATGTCATGAATAAAAGCCTTCAACACTGAAGGCTATGGTGCCACAGATGTGCATCTTTAATAATATACCATAATTTCTGATTTATGTTTTATATTACAATAGTAATCTGAATCTGCAAAGTACAGTAGCTAGTCTCTAAGTCACAAGTACTTAAGCACATAACTTGAGTAAATGCTCTTAGTTACACTGGTTATTCTAAATTTTGACACAAAGATTTTTCTTTTTGCTGCAAATCTTAATCAGTTATTGTACTACTTGATTCCTAAAAATCAGTCAGCCCTGAATGAACCATACAATTTGTCCCTTACTCTGTATCATTATAGGAATGAAAATAGTGACATAAGTTAAAATATAATCAGTCGGCTGGTGTTCCATTACTACAATTAAAATATTACACCTTTTCTTCCAACAACTCCTTTTGATGAGCAGCGTTCTCCTCCTGAGTGATGAAGGTGACCTCTGCAGCATCGTGAAAGCCACTGACAGACAGAGAGCTCTCGTGCTCTCTCCGTCTCTCTGGAGAAGCACAGTTGCTGCATTTGGATGAATAAAAAAGCAACATTTCCTGTAAAGACTGTCTGTGCGACAGACTACTGTACAGGAGTGCTATTTCAATTCATCCCTGGAGCAGCCCACAGGAATTGAGCCCATATTGAGCTCACTCCTGGGCTCTGAGAGTGGTCAGGAAGATTGATTCCAGGGCTAGATCACCGCTCACTGAAGACTGAAGTGCAGTCTGGTTTGAGCTTGTGTGTCACATGACCTTGCAGGTTTGATAGGGAAACAAAACTAGAGGTATTATATTAAAAAAATAATATGATAGAATAATGTCAGTGGCCTTCTTAGGGCACTCAAAGTTCTGGTCATTCATAATTATTGCCTATCATAATAGAACAGCAGGCCATCATATCTTCACTATGTATAGCGTAATGACCTGTGGGTTATTGCAGGGACAGTATGGTGGTGATCACTGCATCTGCCAAAGTGCCTCTAACCTTTTGAGTATCACTTATAATTAGCGGGGAGAAGACATGCAAAAAATACCAGATGGTAACATTATTTGATAGTCTCCCAAAATGACGACCACGGTCCTTTAATTCTTGTGTGATAGTTTTAATTAAAATGGCTTGTCAAAACGACAATTTACGCTAAATTGATGCTATGCATGATGCTATTAATACAATGTCACTGACATTCCTATTAATTACCCTGACTAGTTGATATCACACACATCTTCATTATCGACATAAAGATTAAGATTGCCTTAACTGTTAGAGGACTGGAGGAACACTAAGTGATGTATTCATCTAATATCCATTCAATATGAATATTAGCTCATTTTGAATCTTAAATGATGTACCTTACCTGTCATATCTGTGTTCTCTTGTTCTTTTTTTTATTTGCGTTTCTTGCTCTGTGACCTGAGAAATGGCACAAACAATGACAAGCTTGACAGGGAATATTGTGGACGAAACAAGCCTCTGTTTGGCTAACCAACCAGCAAATATGTCTGATGATGCAGTTTGTTCACTTCACACCGCAGCATGTCGTACAAACGATCACACTGAGCAAGTTATTTGGATCTTCTACCATTGAAAATCTACACATTTGGCAGTATTGCAGTAGTAGTGCATTTACAATACAGTTCACTGTCATGCTAACTGAACTGAGGAGAAAATGCATGCCAAAAAACCCATGCCTTTCTCATTTCATTTTAGCAGTCTTGGATTGGATTTATGATAAAGTATACCGAGTCAACTGTTTATACGCCGAGGAAAAAAAGCAGTTACCAAAAGATAACCTTTAGCTCACAGGTTACTCTAACTAGGATTAGGTCAGGCCTGCTCTGTTACTTTTTTAGAAGGGCCAGAAAAGTGATCTGCCAAGGGGTCGTACGTTTACATTTTCTGTGTGATCTGTAAGGATATTAATTTAAATCTGTAAAACAATGCATGCTTTTATTTTTTTCTCTCCACTTTATTAGTTTTCACGATTGGAAAAGAAACATTATGTAAAAAAAAGTACAGGAAAAAACAATGTAATAATGTTTGTAATGCTAGATTAAAAGTAGCTTGTTTTATTACATGATACTTTTTTCCATTCAGTTTGACTTCAGCATAAACAGCCTGAGTTAAATCTTTTTAATAAATAATTGTCTCTTTGTTTAACAACGGACATAACCCATGAATGGGCTAATTAGGCTGCTACTAAAATGATGATCTTCTAATATACAACCAAAACACCCATAAACTCAGAATGTCAGCAGGTTATTTAAATAAAGAAACAACTATATGCTTTTTTCATATATATAAATGGTCAAAGGGCTGAATTCAGCACAGGCCGCCAATTCAATAGGCCTAGATTAGGAGATTAAGCATCAATAGTGAGCTAACAACATGCTAGCTGCAAGCAAAAATAATGACTGAGGTATAATTAGGATTCTTAGGATTTCTAAATTATCATAGAGATGATGTTGAATCTGTACACAATGTATATTTTAAAGGATAAATAATAAGTAATTTATTTATTATACTAAATCATAAAATGACCATGATCTGTCATTAGAGATTAAGTAAACATGCTAAATTGGAATAGCGGCTTCTCTGACAGCAACACTACAGCCAGCATGTTCGCCTTTGACATTTCCATTCTAGTCTGGAATAACTGTTTTCATTTGCCCGTTTCACATTTACTAGAGTTAAAATTAATGCCAAGTGTTCATTGAATGAGCTTCTGTCTGTTTTTTGTTTTGTAAAAAATCACTAATAACTTTGAAGAAGGAGTAGATGTTTATAACGGTTAAAGTGAGCAATATGTAAGGCAGTCACTGAACTCCACCTCCAGTGTGTGTATTTTCAGAGCAGTGGGCTTCTGTTTTCAGGACAATGGGCTTAGCTTTACAGTACATCAACAGACAACTGACAGTTATAATCAACTGATCAACTTACAGTGTAGGACTCGTCACTTGTCATTGCTCAAGTATAATGTTGTGCTGGTCTTGCTCTAATTGGTTCAGTCTCTCTGCAGCCTGCAGGCAACCTGCCTGAGCTTTGAGTCTGGGGAGGAGGGGGAAAACAACTTGCACCAACTGTAGATTATATATTAAAAATGGATTCAACTTATCACTGTAAATATACTATCTATAGCTCCAACTTGGTATATTGCAACATTCATTTTTGAATTTTCGGGTCTTACGTGTTGCTCCTTTAACGGTCTGTCAAAATCATTTTCACAACACAATATCAATAACCTACAAAAACAAAACAAAATAGCTCAATATGCTTTTTGACACACTTTGTAAGCAGAGATAAGGCATGGGTGAGCATACTCCACTACTATTGATCAAAAATATATCAAGAAATTGTTTCTTAGGTTGCCTTGTGTGTTGTATGAGGCCCAGGTTGCGGTAAGTGAACAGTTCAGTCAGGTCTGTCTGGTTCATCTGTTTTTTCCTGTGACAGGGTAGTCATCTTCATTCCCTTTGTCCTTACTTTGGAGCAGGAGGTAATATATAAAGGTCTGTGCTGCTCACATGAGGTGTCTCCCTCACCTCTCCACTTGTCCTCCTGGACTGAATAATGTCTGAAGGTTGAGACTTGGCTTGATATGATGAGTTATATCCTGATTTCAGACAAGTGGACATTTCATTTTTTATTTTTGTAATGTAGACATTTTATGATGTGGTCGTGTATGATTCCATCCCATTGGGTTTGAGGTTTTATATTTAGTGTCCCATTCACATTATTAGCTTAGGCATCCACAAATTAGGTTTACAACCTGTATTTTGTCTGATATTATTCATAAATTAAAGAGTAAAAGACTATGTTGTTAGCATACTATATGTATTCTTCTGTATGTTCGCATATCAGTTGATGAGTGAAATCAAGTTGTGGCGTTCAGTTTCTGTATTTCCTAAAAATGATTAGGCAAAACACATGCTTTACATGCTAGCAGTGTATTTTAATTGTCCATAGTTTACGACTGTTTGTCCACACTGTTATCCTTTGTTTTATGGTAGCAACCACAGTGAGCTCAAAGTCAAACTCAATATGATGAGGTATTAGCCTCCGCCACCATTTCACTCAGACATGTCAAGGTCAGGTCACTGTGGGATTGTCTCCAACCCCCAGCGGCCGCAGCCACACATCTTCCCTCTGTAGGGGACGCACATTATTTGTGTTCACCTCATCACTGCTCAGATGGGCTGTGCAGAGATAATAACACCCCCTTTAACCTTCTAAATGATTACAATTGTAAGAAAACAACTGCTTTTGCCGCCACTGTCGCCGCTTTGGTTTTGAATTCAGGCTAGATTTTCATTTTACTCGGTCACAAGTGGATGCAGTTTGCTATACTGTTTACATCACGTATATATATGTAGGGTGACCAGATGAGAATGGGTGAAATGCAGGACAGGACAGTGTCATGTCAGAAAGATTCAAATGTATAGAATAATTTAGAGAAACAAAATGCTGTAATTCTGATCCTTTGTTATTAATATTATAAAAAATCAGCAGATTTGGGGAATGATATGAAGCTCAGTGTCCTGGCTGTGTTTACAAGATGCACAAACCATTATGCACAGATGACAGGTGTGTTCCAGTCATTTTTAATGCCTCTTTAATAGATAAGATTGTCATTAAGCTTCAGGAGCTCACAAACTTTATAAATAAAATGTATTTATTTACTTATTAATTGATTTAATTAATTTGATAAAAGAGAACTAAATGACATTTTCAAGTGTGAGCAACTTGTAGGGGAACTTTCAGGGGTGGTCTTTCGGCACCTCAAGATTTGATTTGATTATAAAGCGATTATTGATGCATATTGATGCATCAGAATTTTAAGATTTAAAGCCAGAGGGTGCTGGTCGGATTATTTCCATCTGTGGCTGCTCACGCTCAACCATCCTCACTAAAACTCAAGAAGTAACCTACTTCAGAATGTAAACGTGACGCACAATTTTTTGGTCCATTACGCTTCACTATCCACTTGGTTCAGTCAGTAACAGTGCGTTCAGACCGGATGCGAAGTGAATTTTTCACGCGACGAGATTACATACAAAGTCAATGCAAAGACGCGAATACATGCGAATTTGTGCCGGCGGCGCGAATCGCGGGCTTGGCGCGATGCAAAAAATTGAACTTTGGCGAAATATTCGCGTGAAGCTGTGTCGGGACAGCCTATCAGCGTTGAGATTCTAGACGATGACGTCAGAGACGTAGCCGGTAGCCGCTCCCCTTCGTTTTGGGCGAATATTCGCGAGTTGTTTACTCACGTGAGTAAATTCAACAACTACGCGGCCAAATTCGCGCGAGTAACGCGAGGCGAAAATTCTGGTCTGAACACATTGTAAGGAAAGTACACCCCGTATAACAAAACTGTATGTTATTTTCCCCACCTCTATTTTTATCACAAATTCCTCCCAAAGTGGCGGCTACACTCTCCATCATCTTTAATGACACCAACAATCCTGTTATTTATGATAGCTGATACAGTGCAACACACAATTGAAAACACATCCGTTATGTTTTTCATATTTTACAAAAACAAACAGGACATTTTTTAATAACTGAAAGCAGGAATTATAGCTTACATAAGTGATTTGATCAGAATAGTTTCATGGATTCATATGTTGGTTATGTTATCTATTAACTATAACCGTTGAATTTTTTTGAGAAACGGGAGGATTCGTAATTCAGGACTGTCCTGAAGTTTTCTTGACCTCTGACCACCCAGTATGACCAATATGGGTGTTTATTAGGGCGGCAGCTGACAATTCTTTTTTTTTTTTATTATCGATTAACCTGTCTGATTATTTGATTATTTTTTTGGTCCATAAAATGTCAGAAAATGGGTGAAAAGTGCTGATCCGTGTTTTCCACAAGTTTGATGAATGACGTCCTCAATTTTCCTGTTTTGCCCACAACTCTGATATTCAGTTAACTGTCATAAAGGAGTAAAGAAACCAGAAAATATTCACATTTGAGAAGCTGGAATCAGAGAATTTGGACATTTTTTTATATATAAAAAAAGACTATTCTATTCTATTATCAAAATAGTTGGTGATTACTTTAACATATTAATAATGGTTTAATCTTTGCAGTGTTTATACAGTGTCTAGTGTTTATACAGACATGATTCTTGTTTTTTAGGGGGTCTGTCCAGCAGTGAGACTACAGTGATGAACCTACCCACCTGCCTGATGAACTTGTACTTCAGAGCAATGAGACCTCCAGTTTTCTGCCATGGTGTTTACTCTGAGGCTGCCAGAGGAGGAAGGAGAGGGGATCCATTTGTCCCAAGGTGAGACACTCTCCAACACCCTGATGTTAAATAAACACTCCCAGACCTCTGGCCAGCTCACTCCAGCCACTGGAATACCATTGGCGTGTCCAGATGATGGAGGGCTATTGTTATCTATCGCCTCTGCACTCTGCTGAGAGGCCAATGAGAAGGCTGGCCACAGCGGCGCGTTACATATAGACTCGCCCACTCGCATTAAGTTATATTTGTTGCTCCTAAATAAAAATAGAAAAGGAGATTTGCCGACACTTTCTTAGAATAACATCTGATTGAAGAGGGAAAGAGGGAGAGAGGGGGAAAAAAAATTAGAGCGCGGCTCAGCGTGTGTTTCATCACCTGCAAAGCCAATGAGGGAGAGCGTCTCCGCGTCAACAACTGTAAAGCGTATCCCAGCTTCTGCTGCTGCTGCCATCTCCGCTGCACGCTACACTAACCAAGAATGTGTATTTCTGCAGATGATTAAATCAATACCATTTTGACAAGACTTGTTGGAACATGCCTCTTTATTTTACGCAATTCCTTCCCTTTCGTCAGGGAGCATTTATCAACCTGCCGGGGCGCTGTCACCTAATGGAGATTGTTCTTTAGTCTGCACTTGATAGAAGGGAACGATTATGATGCATGTCGATAGTTTACAGAGATATTGACACAGGAACAAAGAGCAGACCCTTGCGGCTGATAGCCTTCTCCCTCACACTCCCTCAAAGCGCCTCGGTCATGTTTCAAACGTGTCTTTCTCCCTCACCTTACCTCTCCCATGATGATTTCCTTTGTTTTAGAGGTCAATTAAGGTCCCTTAATGGTGCAGTTGGTGAGGGAACTCCAGTGTTCCCTTGTATTTGCTTTCTGACACAAGCCATGCATTCCTTCCTCTGTCATCTTTTGGGACTCCCTAAAAACTTGGTATTTCATCAGGATGGATGTGGTTTTGAAGGACATAGCAGTGCATGCTTCCGCGAGCTCCATGACCGTCTCAGCTCTTGCTCTGAGTACATGAAAATAGTTGGACTGAATGGAAAAGTATAGGTGAGTTTTATTTCTAAGGCTTGGAAAATTAGGCAAACCAGACAGAATAATTCACCTATATTGAGTTAAGGTTCTTTGATGTTTGATGTCTGATAAACTTGGGCACGATATTGCACTGATACCAGAATACAGACTCATTTAGTCAATCTTGTCAATATATTTTACTAGCGCTGCCGGATTAATTGATTATTAATAGATTATTAAATTAATCACCAACTATTTTGATAATTGATAAATTACTTTGAGTCATCTTTTAAGAAAATAAAGTCAAAATCTTATGATTCCAGCATCTTAAATGTGAATATTTCCTGTTTTTTTTTTTTTTTCCCATCCTTTATGACAGTAAACTGAATATATTTGTGTTGCGCACAAAACAAGACATTAGAGGACATCATCTTGGGCTTTGGAAAACACTGATTGACATTTTTCACTTCATTCTGATATTTTATAGACCAAACAACTACTTGATTCATCGAGAAAATAAACAACAGATTAGTCGATAATGAAAATAATCATTAGTTGCAGCCCTATATTTTTTACCACTATTTAGTATAGTAGCATATAGTAGTATATATTTTCGAGTATAATAATGAATGCTCAATTTGAGACTTCATCTACAGTGAGGTAAAAGTAATCTTATAATCTGCAGCGAAGTCTAGTTGCGATTGCAGCTCTGCCAGCGGTACAAGGAGTTAAAAGCTACTAGTATCTACGTAAATTGATGATCACAAAAAATAAAAAATCATCTCTAACAATTAGGTGTGAGGTTCCCTGTAGCTTTAAACCTGGAGTTAAAGCAAAGATCAGGTTAATAAACAACTTCTTAAGTAACGATTTTGCTAGTTTATCCAGAAAGTGAAATGACGACCCAAAACGTTGGGGACACAACGCCTTATGTGATGCAGGACAAGTTTTTAGGGACTCCCATCATCTTTTGGCTTTAGTCCTTCCCCCAAAACAAAAAATCTGTCACCTTTAAAAGGGCCTTTAGTTTACATATAGTCCTTGGTTCGGCACACAAGGAGTTAATGATAAAACCAGCTCAGGGTGTGACAACAGGCCGTGAATATAATAAGCTTGAAGGAGACAGGAATGAGAAAAGGTGGGATGCATATAAAAAGAGGGAGGAGAGCGGGAAAACAAATGATGAGCTCTACCTATAAATTCTTCATCTGCATTGGCTGATTGGAATGGCTTGACTGTGCGCTCAGCTGTGACTTAACAACTAATCCGGTTTGTAAGTTATTATTTATCTTCGGGAAAGTTTGTCAAACTTGGGCTTTGATTTTCTACCCTGATTTCCCTCTTGTGGCTCGCTCTCGCACATGCTCCCCACATAATTTATGACTGCCTCTGGTCTTGATGACAGATTATTAAAAGTAGAATTAGTTTTTTGCGCGGGATTTCTCCACTGGGAATTGGGAAGGCAGTGCTCTCCGCGGAAGGTCTCTTACGAGGTCTCCATTACTAATAGAAGTTTTTTTCTCTGATGGGGGGCAAGGAGACTAATGATTTGAATTTACTGTGGCAGCCGTCACGTGGTCTGGAAGGCATCAGTCGAACAGACAAGAGGTTAACTTCCTCCCTGTGGAGAGGTTTATTGGATTGTTTAGCAGCAGAAGGATAATGTTTTTGTCATAGACTGCTGCGGCAAAACAGCGGTGTGGCAGAGAGAAGGGGAGAAGAGAAATGAAGGGAGGAAGGACACAGAGAGAAGGGGGTCCAGGGATGGATAGAGGAGCAGAAGGAGGAGAAAACAGCATGATCGGAGCACAGTGAGCAAGGCGAAAAAGCAAGTTATTTCTAATATAGGTGGACAGATACGATAAAGCACGGTGATAGTGCACCATTCCTCTACAGCTCTTACATGTGTGCAGGAAGAAACACACTCCTATTCAGTGGTACACACACACACATTCGGTCTCAGTCACACACAGACAAAAAGAGAGATGTTAGTTCCTTTCACCTGATGGCCGTTTGGAGCTTGTACTCCCAGCATGCCTCGGCAGTATGGGTACCAGAGGGGAGTCACAGCGCAGCTGAGAGCCTCGGCTTAATCTTATGCATCATTAAGCACTCAGCGGCAAGCCAGCGCTGTTCATATACATCATCCACGCTTAATAAACATAATGATGACATAAGATGTAATTCTAGATGAATTTTCATTTTATAGGGAAATGGAGAATTCCTGTAGAAAGGAAAGAAAAAAAGTAAATTATCTGGGAAGTACAAAATAAATTATGTTTTTTTTCCCACTTAGATGAATGTAGGTGTTTGGTGCATCTGAGTTGGGGATACTAGTGTTAGGCTGCATGGCGATGTGGCGTCGATGGTGGCGAGGAGGCTTTTGGTTATGGTGGTGTGGCAGGTGTGGTTGGGTGAGAGGCGGGGTTGTGGCGGAGCATAGGGAGGGGGGAGTTGGAGAAAAATGGGGGTGGCTATTGTGAAACGTTTGCAATTTTTAATTCCTAATCGCAGGGCATGATGGACAGGCTGAGACACCCCAGAGTGTGGGGCTCATCCATCATGGGAAGAGGAAACCAGAGAGGGAGAGACAGAGAGGGGAGATGTAAAATTTCAGATGGAGTTACCTTACGGGGGGGAGAGGGAAAATAGATTCCCGATAAAAGCGAAGGATGTGGGAGTGAAAGGGCAGCGGGTACTGTGGGAGGGCATCACGGGCCTGAGATTGCTTCATGTCTCCCTGCTGGGACTCTGAGGTAGCTCGGCCTGGAAATGAGTTCCGCTTTCAGGGACTGTACCAGACATTGAATCATCCTGAGAATCATCCTCGCTGCACTTGTCTTCAGCAGATAGTGGATGTAAAGTGGTGGTGACCTGGCAGTGGTAAAGTGAATACTCAATGGGATATAATCAACCAAGGAAACAGCAGAGCTACAGACACACAAGGGATGTAAATGTAAAACTCTGCAGGATTCTGTGCCTGTCTGTAGAGATGCACCTCTTGTCAGTTCTGATGTGATTCTGACACCTGAATTTGGATGTCTGCCCATATCGCTACTCTCTAATACATTGACTATCTCAATTGATACATTACAAGTTGCTGTCTTGCTGTAATTTCTTTAGTGTATTTTTTTTCTTAGTTTTATTTTTTTGTGTGTTTTGAGACTAAAATATCTCCAAACTAAGAGCATATTGAGTTAGTCAGCTATTACTAGCTCCCTCAGTTGCACGCTGTCTCAGGGTTCATGGTCCAGTGCAACCTCTGGCTGTATATCTAACTCATAAAATTGTGTGTGACAAAAAAAAATTGAGGCTAGGGGATATATCTTTTTTAGAACTGTTTACTTACTAATAGGAATGGGTATTGAGAACTGGTACAAAATCTGCAATGGTTCCTGATTTGTCAGTACCAAAATATTGATAAGCCTCTGGACAAACAGTGCTGCTATCAATATTTATGTAACGTTTGTAAAGTTTGCTCTAATGTAGCTGTTAGCGAGTGTGCAGTCAGCTATTTTTCATTTATTAGGCTATTTGTTGGTTGGTAAATGCTGCTGCTGCTCAAGATCCAAGCCGAGTTCCCTTGTCTTGAATGCTGCTGAAGGAGGTTAGCTCCAAACTTAGCGCCAACCTCGATCAAGGCTCACTTAAGGTGGACTGGCCTTTAAAGTGGATCAGCTATTCCTATTTTAGTGACAAGCTGCTTCTTCTTTGCTCAGGAGATGACCACAGCCCTTAACCCCAGTTTCATCAGTTAAAAGAATGTTGAATCTTTTCACTTCATTGCATGTCATGTCTTTATTTTTGAATTAAATCATGGAAATTATATCCCTGATTACTAATTTTTTAATTAATTTGTGCTGCAGCATTTTGGTTATGGGCTTAAAATTGCATTATTACTAGGACTGCACGATACAGTAAAAAAAAAACAACATATTGGATAGTATTGTATATGTAGTCCAGGGCATCTCTGCAGCACTGCAGTAGTTCATTATAATGCTGTTTTGTCCTCTATAAAAAAAAAAATGCAGCTTCTGCGATTTGGATATTTTACTTGAGATTTTGATAGTATTTTGATTGATTGTGCAGACCCAATTATTACATATTTCTAATCTTAAAAGCATCAGACAACTGAATCTGGATCAGCTGTAGATCAGTAACATCATTCTGATGTCAGTATTGGATCTGATGGGTCCCAACTCACAATTGTCTTAACTTGGGTTCCACCGTTTATAAAACAGCAAATTAACAAAAATAAATCCTCAAGCATAAAGCTGAGGTCACTTTCACATTGTTTGACATGACAACTTCATCTACTAAATGAGTCTTGTCATCGCCGCCTGATTGTTTCCATTTTGTCAGAGCAAGTTTTCGCAAACTGTTTGTGTCCTGATAGCAGAGAGCACCCTGAGAGTATGTGAACTGTACATCAAACATGATAATGTCTCATTATGTCTGAGAATTAATTAGCTTCAGTGTGTTGAGGTCCTGGTTGCCTGCCTCTTTTTTTTTTGAGGCGTAATGCGAGTTTTAGACCTCAGCAAGTTTGGAACCAGTGGACCATACGAGCCAGTATGCCAGTGGGTGAGCCAAGTCTCTCAATGCAGGGATCATTACCGCCTCTCTTTCTCTCTGTCGTTCTTATTCTCTCCCCCTCGCTTCCTATTCTGCTGTTTTATTTATTTTTGTCCCCTGTTAAATATATATGAAGCCTTGTTTTTTTATTTGTATTTTTTAAACACCTTCACTCTCTTTATCGGACAAAATACATATCCCTTTCGGTCCAGTCATGTGGAAATAAAATAAAATATACAGTTTATCAGGCTTGAATTTTAGTATCCACAAGTCTTGGGCGTTTTGTGATGTCATCTTCTTGGTAATTAGTTACCCATAATCCCCTTCACTCTCCTCTCTGGAAAAAAAAAGAACAGTAATAGGCAGAGAACAGTGACAGGATCAGAGAAATGGGCTTTTAACTAACATGCAAAGTGATGAATGGATTGACCACAATGTAGACTAATGGAGCCATGGAACTAATTAGGCCGAGCAGAGCTGTGCTTAAATGTAAATGGATTGAGCTGGATGAAACGTAGGAACAGCTGAGAGAATGATGAGGTCCTTCACTCAGGGGTCAATCAATGGCCAAGCAAACACAATCTATGAGCGTCTGTGAGGTCGTAGCCAAGGAGTGTTTTATCTGTTAGAATTCAGGTATTGTTGCCTGTTTGCAGTACGTCTGTATTTATGCTTGGGTGTTAAACATACCCGTTCAAAAGTTGGGACTCACCTGTTATACTGATGTTCTTTCCTTCAATAATGGCTGTTTTAACATGGATAAAACAGTGTAATTTAGACACCAAACATGTTTACATTTGAAGTAGTTTTAGCCCCAAAAGATGAATTCAGTGATGAAAACTTTAATTTAGCTAATGTGTTCATAGTGTTGCCTGACAAGGGAGAATACTGTTGTACCCTTTTTTTCTCCAGGTACCCTTTGATTTTGAATTTGTTTTCTGATCCAAGATCATTATTGAACCACAACGGTGCAGCTGAGCTCTACATATTTTGGGAACCATTTTTCTTTGGGCCCTCTGCAGTCTGCTCAGTGGTTAGATTAGAGATTTAAACCGTGATTTTTCAGCCCATAGTACGTTAATCTGATATTCTGTGATCCTGTTTCAATAGTGATAACCCTAGACTAACCTTCTATTTCTATTTTGAAGTTTTATGAAAAGCTTTGCTAAAGCAACACACCTGTTCATTCCAGTTTGTTAAAGGCATTATTGTGCATTTAACCCTCAAACAGGAGCCTGTTCCTATTGAGATATGTACAGATTTTGATGCTAACCTTCCAGTTTATTTTACCAGTTATTAGAGTTGTCACAATAACTGTTCTAAACAGTTTTTGTTGTGAACTTTTTTAAATTTTTTGTTTAATCAATCATTTTGACAAGCTACGAGGGCCAGTAACAGTTTGTGCTCAAGGACAGATCTATACCAACTGTCTGACCTGAATTCAAACCTGGAAGCTGTAAGTTTTGCCATGTTTTATGCTGTTCTGACAATTCTTTTGTTAGATAACCTGCTGTCTGGCTAGCAGGCAGATGCTGGACTAATGTTGTAATATTGAAGGACAGTCAAGAGAAACTGTGTGAACGCTAAACCTCATTTGAAGCCAATTAAGGAGAGTTGTAAGGTTTATACTGCAGCGCTTGCTCAACTAGCATTAGCTTTGTTGTTGAGCAGAAGCCGGTATTAGTGTGTGTTGCTACTTATGAAGAAGAAATCAAAGTTCAGGAGTTAATTTGCGTGGCAACGTTGTATAACTATGATTAGCACTCAGCAGCTAGTTTGCTCAGACTATAAAGTTGCCCGCTGAGCAGAAAGTTGACATCCACAGACTACACTTCAAAGTAATTTACCGCACAGTTAAACCACCCTAAATCACCGCAGAGAAAACTTCTTCGTAATGACTGATTTCTTATATTCTTATTTAATTGTATATCAGAGGTATCATTGTCTCTTTCCGACCTCTCAATTGTTTCAAATGTTTTATGCAAACCCTTCATACAAAAAACATCTATTTGTAAAGATGTCTTTATACAGCCAAAAAGCATAGAAGATCATTCAGTATAGAGCAGACCTCTTTTCTGTTTTTTTGGCTTTTGAACAGTAGCGTAGATGCTCTGTGTCATTGATACATATGGCCGACTGCATGACTTTGCAGAAAAGCTGTAATAAATCTCTAATCATTCTGGTCCCTGGTGCCCAGCTCTCAGACCCTGCAGCTTGGCACCTACCACATGTTTGCTGGCGTGCCCTCTGACTTTGCGGTCCGTGTAGACCGCTTCTGTTGGCCGCGCCTCAAATCTGCTGCTATCACCTCAAGAATGGCCGCAAAGATAATTAATGCGCTCAGCTACAACACCTAACCCGCGGTCCTGCTCCTCACATCGAGCTGTGTTTCCTGCATATATTCAGTCTTTATGGCCATGCTTTGACCTTGTAAACATCTGTGGAGTGAAGTAAGTGACAGCAGTTTACAGACTTGGCACATGCATTTCTCTGCATGCTGTCCTAGTGCGTCTTGTACAGCAATTATTTTGTGAAAAGAGCTTCCCTAGCTAGAAAAAAGGGCAATAACAACCACTGTGAAGCCTACCGGTTGCAGTTCATGCCCTCTGTTTGGCTCTGTAGGCGCTGCACATCCCAGAATTAATGCGTGCAGAAATGCAAATAACCCACCCCAGTAAAAGTTGACATTGCCTCCTCTGATAAATTTTTCTGCTGAGGTAAGAGACAATTTAATGCAGAATTAGAAGTCACTCTCCGCCACCATTTACATCCTTAATTAGCTGTAATTTCTCTGCACCCATTAGAGAGAGAGGGAGAGGACACAATAGAAGAGGAAGAGGTTAAGATGAGAGCGTGTTGCTTTCCCCTGGTGCCAGGCTGCTGGTGTGTGTCTGTTTGTGTCTGTTTGAGTGTGAGTTTGTGTATCAGCATGTCCTCCCCAGCTATGTTGCCTTTGGTGATTGATACACGTCTTGCTCAGTCACCAGCCATTGGCACTGGGGTGGATGTAAACACTGATTAGAGGGAGGAAATGAGGCCCTCACTTTGTCCTCTGTGTCAGGGAGCACTGCGGTGGCTGTCTCTGTTTGTCTAGTTCTTTCCACCTGAGCACGTTTCAGAGGACACCGTTAGCTACGCTTTATAGCCATTATTTAGATAGCGACACAACGGGATGCTCCTTTTGCTCTTTGACTGACATGCCCAGCCATGTGCTCAGCAATTCAACTCCACTGCATCGGACAAAGTGCCTACAAGTTAGAGAGCGCACGAAAGTGATGATGTGTCAGTTTGTATGAAGGAGAGGTTGGACACTGTTGATTTGATAGGAATATGCAAGTAGCAAGCAGTAATTTTGCTTTGTTGGTTTAGTTTAGAAGGCAAAGTTTCTTTAGTGCATAAATGTTAATTCCTGGTTGTGCAAGTGAGTCAGAAATCTAATTGCTGAAAGTCAATTTTTACTTACCCCTGTACAGACTGGCTCATTTATTAGCTGTTATGGAAAAACAACAAAGACTAAAGTCAATTGTCATGTTTGATATAGGGCTGCAATGTCTATAAAATGTCAGAAAATAGTTTAAAAAAAAAAAGTCCATCATAGCTTTTCAAAGTCCACAGTGATATCTTTAAATGTTTTATTTTTTCAGTCCAAAATCCAAACATATTCAGTTTAATCTTATATTTAACAGAGAAAAGTGAGAAATCTCTATATTTCTCTGTATTTTTACTATTCTTGCATGAAAAAATTACTTGAAATGAAAATAGATGCCCAGGTAAGTGGGTCAGTAATCTACTTGCCTGAAGTTAATTCTATAAATCTATAAATGTCTTGTTTTGTCAGTCAAAAACTAGAGCTATTCAGTTTAATACGATGATTAACAAAAACAGGAAACCACCACATTTTAGAGGCTGAAATCAGCATTTTCTGCCATTTTTGCATAAAAATAACTTTAATAAACAATCGATAATCAAGATAGTTAAATAGCTTAATTCTTTTTTATCACCTTTTACCATTTTACATGGCCCAGGCAAGTGAGCAGTCCTTATTGTTGAGGCCTGCGCTTTTACACCACTCTGTCTTTGTTATGCATTGTATTTGCAATTTATTAACTTAACAACTGTTGGTTATATTTGAGTAAAAACCAGACAGATTCTTGATATTGTTTTTTTCCAATATTATAAAACGCATAGAGGCAGTATGGTGTCCTATATGTTTAAGTTATATTTTAGGATATTTATCATACTATCTACCTGTAATGTTACAATACATGCAAATCATGAAACCGGATACTTCGTCCTTATGAAATTATGACAAACCATTCAATTTGGACAACAAATCGGCTCCAACTACTTTGGTGGCGCCTTATCAGGAAAAGAACAGCACAGAAAGAGTGCCGCACAGAAAACATTTTTCTTTCTTTGCCAGGAAAAATGAACTGTCAACATTTAATGATAGATATTTGCATTGTGATACAAATCGTGTCCTTGGCCCTAAACATAAGATATAGATCCATTTATAATGAATTCAGATAAAGTGTCCTTTTTGCATTCTCGCTCTAATGGATCTGTGGAGCCAGCGTCAGTGACCCTGGTGCAATCAACAAAAACCTGCGCCAGTGGATGATCAGACAGACATCTATCATTTCCTCTCACACCTTCTAAGACGTCGCCGATACTTAGGTGCAAATGTATTTTTTCAGCCAAATGTATGTGTAACTTCTGCAAGCTGGCTGACTTTTTTTCATGGTTTTGTGAGAATGTGAGGGAGAAAGGGGGCAAAAAGACATTAGATTTTTTTTTCCATCATTAAGCTGTGTCTGGGAGATGATGTGCTAGCCGTATGTGGTCCAGGGGAAGTATTTATAGCCCTGCTGGAATCTTGCTGTGCTGCGTTGATAGCAGAGATAATGGGAGAGAATGGGACGCAGCGAACTGTTCTAATGACACCAACAAGACAAGAGAACAGCGAGGATAAATAAATGTTAGCCATTTTCTCTCGCACATCATTTGCATTTTTTCTTGTTAAGGTCACTTATAGACTCAGACAATAACAATGAGGGGGAAAAAAGCTCTCGCCGAATATAAAATCAGAAATAACAAAAACAGAACTACTTAGTATGCAAGTCGTTGATTTTATTTCCTAATAATGTGACATTCAGTTAAAGATAGTGCCGGTTTTTAATTTTTAGCCGCTTTAATTCCCGTGTAGCTGCTTGAGTGGGTTTCCTTGTGAAATAGGGGGAATACAAACAAGATTTCACTTCATTACACAGGAACAAACTGTACAGAAATTGCACTTACTTATGGAAATGACTGTTAAACATGCACAGCATTATGTGCTCTGCCTGTGCCGAAAATGTTGGAAACATTAAACCATGAGCATATGAGTGCAGACAGTGAGTCAGTAAGGAGGACCAATTACCAAGGACTGAGTTTGAGGAGCACTGTTCCCGGGGATGATCAAAAGGGACAACTGATTAAAGAAATACATTGACCTTAAAATGGGCCTAATTTAATCAGCCACTGTTTCTGACGGCGGAAACACACTCTTAATGATAAACTGACTTTCCTTCTTCTCAGGGGCTCACTGTACCACCTAACTCAAGGAGCGTTCAAGCTGCAGAGGTGGCAAAAGAACACACATTCTTTACTCAAGTAGAAGTACAGATACTTGTGTAAAAAAAAAAAAGACTTAAGTGGAAGTACTGATTCAACTTATTTACTCAAGTGAAACTGAAACAGGCTCTGAAAATGTACTCAAGTATAACGGTAAAAAGTAACCCTCTGAAGGACATTTCTACCGTCTCTTTCTGTGCAAAGCTAACTGACGTCATATTAATAAAACTGGAGGACTATGAAGAGGGTCTAACTTCAAAATTAAAAAAGAAACAATAAACTGAAAATAATGAACTTTAGCTTCACTCCAATGTGCAAATTAGTTATCAATGTCAACAGAACTTGAAAATTATAATCAACATGACAAATCACACCAGCATTAAGCTTTTTTCTTTTTTTTCTTTGTCCAAATTCCCACAAGACTACCAAAATCTTTTATTCAGCCACAGCAGAAGCTGGATGTCAAAGTTCTTTGAATCAAGCTGCCCTTTTAGGTCTAAAAAATCTTTTACCGTCAGGCTTGAAAAATCTACTTAAAGCTTTAACAATGAACTTTCACGTTTTGTTGATTTTGGAGGCCCCTGTGGACAAAAGCGGTAGTGTTTCCTTTGCCATAACCACAAAATATACCGTCAAAAATAAAAATATCTGAAGAAAAATCTCCACCTGCTGCTTTTTAACCAGCTAACATACTATTCACTCTAACTGTGGCTGTGAAAATGTAAACACAAGCTTGTTTCATCTCATTTCACAGAGAATCAGACCTGGCGGCAGGCATTAAGATCAACCACACAGAGAGAGCTGATCTTGTTGCTGATGGTCTTGTTTGTTTATATAGGTCATATAGAGGCATCGGTATTAAATCGAGATGGTTTCATAAGCAGTTAAAAACTCCTTGTAGTAGGTTTAACAGAAGTATTAGTGCTTTGTTATTCCCCACCTCTGCTGACAAAACTAGCTGAGTCGGGCGTGTGTAACTTATTTGTTTCATTTCATACTTCCATCTGACAACAAGAGTAGTTGCAGTAACTTTGTGAAAGAGTGGGTCATTAGTGTAACCTCTGGGCCCCGTTTTGCAGCCGGAAGGTAATGAGAGACAAACAGCACGGTCAGCAGTAGGCATAAGTGCTGGGGTTTATGGGCAGTGTGTTGTGTCCCAGGTTAACACTGATGCCACCATTTAGAGCTCTGTGTTTTAGCACCCGCCTGCTAATTGAGATGACAAAGGCCATAACAATGACATTGTTGGCCAAACGGCCCTCTCTAGACCCGCGTCTGGCTCCAGTCAAGGACGTCCAGCAGGCTGTAAGTGCAACCTTGGAATTTAAAGATGGTGCCGGAGACCTTATGTGTATCTCGAAAACAATTAGCCCGGCTCAGGTGGGCCAGCACGCATTCTCAGACCCTTTTAAGTGCCAGAACCGCGGCACTTGTTTTGTTTGTTTTACTTAAAGTCACATAAACCACATCCTCCACTCGCAACAATAGCACATAAATGTCTTTGGAAAAGCACGTGGAACGGATATTGTGTTGTTGTTTCAAAAATCAAGTTAGATTACCTTATTTGTCATTTATGCTTCTCATTACACACTGAGGCATCCTTGTAAATAGGCTGCTGCTGTAATATGAAACAACATCAATTGACACCCCATAAAACATATATAACGTGTTAACAAGAGATATAAACAAGGCCAGCTGTTGAATTATCTTTGACTATCCTAAAACTGTGTGTTGTGATCAATTAAGGCTCAGTCTCACAATTTCACATTGAAAACAGGATGTCTTCTGTTACCAATCTAATAATAGTAATGCATATGGCGAGTGTTTTGATTAACATAATGGAAAAATAGCCCACATAATTTATCTTCTAAGTCCGAGGGAGAGAGAGCCAGATTGGAGCCTGAGGACTCAATCCACCTCAACATATGCTGCCATTGTAAGTCTCTGAATGTGGAGTATCTCGAGCCTCGTTCCCATGATATTTATTGAAAAACATTTGACTTTATGAGCTGCATACTTAATGAATGCCTATCGATGCTGCAGCTCGGCAGATGAGGCCATAATTCTACATATAAGTATCGCAATCACACGTGGGTCTGTAATGTTGTTTCTAATTGTGATCTATTCTAATTTCTAGTTTGTCAGTCCTGGACTGAGGCAGGGTAAAAGACCACCATTTACATTGTTAATTTGCCAGCTATTTTAGCAAGATATATTGGCAGTATAGTCATTTTGTTCCCTCTTGAGGTTAACATTTTCTTTTTCTGTCCTAATCTGAAAAGGAGGGCTACAACTAATGATTATTCAGCGTTCAGTGTTAATGTTTTTTTTTCCCTTGCCCAGTTGGGTGGGTCAGAAATCTACTTGCCCAAAGTCAATTTTTACTTGCCTCTGTGTAGTTTTATTTCATAGTGGATAGGGCTGCAATGTTCATAAAATGTCAGGAAATAGTGAAAAAAAAATGTCCATCTTAGTTTTTCAGAGTCCAATGTGGTCTTTAAATTTCTTGTAAACAGAGGAAATCTGAAAAATTTCATTAGTGATTAATCTTCTTCTTCTTATTATTTTCACAATTGATTGTTTAGTCTATAAATTTTAAAAAGAACCCCGGGAAAGATGAAATTGAAAGCAACTGGACTTGTTTAAAAGTCTTTTCTGAAGATGTTTCGCCTCTCATCCAAGAAGCTTCATCTTCTGATGAGTTGCTTTCGATTTAATCTTTCCTGGGATTACAATGACCTGGACCAATGAGAACATTCATGGACATTTTAAAAAGAAGAAAAATGCTCATTGCAATGCCCAAAGTGACATCTTGAAATTGCTTCTTTTGTGCAGCCAGTAGTCCAAAACCCAGAGACTCTTCATTTACGACCATAAATGACAAAGAAAAGTAGCAAATTTTTTCTGCTTTGAAAGTGACTGAAACAATTAATTGTTTATCAAAATACTATGTGACTCATTTTTGTGTTAATGACATGAGATTTAGCTTCTAATATCAGCCAGCTGTGTCAATCCACCTTCCATGTGGCATGAAGAGAAATTGCCTCTGCTGGATAGGAATGCATTTTTTTTTATCAGCCTCTTATATATATATATATACAGCTTGAGCCTGATGCGAGCTATGACTGAACAAAAAATACCTGCACAGATGAAATCACCTGGCTGTGAGGGAGATGTTGATGTCTGGTCAAGCTCCAGTTTTATACCCAGCAAAAGACAAACATAATTCAAATGCATTGCCTGGCTTATCTTATCTTGTAAGATGGAAAACAAAACCCTCGGAAGTAAATCTCATTCATACATTTGTCTGAAACCAGATCTGCAGTTGCTACTTAACGCTAGTCCATTGGTTTTGTCTGAGTGATTCACCTATCGGAGGAAAGTTAGATGTATTCCACTGATTGTCTAGCTGCAAGGAAAAATCCATCTCGGAGCATCCTGCGGCTGCTGGGCCTTTATTGACATATCAGATGGGACATTGGAGGAGAAATTGGCCTCATTTGTTTCTCATGTCACCTTAATGGCAGATCTCTTTCAAGGGGCAAAGAATTGACAGGCCCCCGGTCTCAGTGAGCAAACAGCCAAACCTAGTTTATTGGTTTCCTCTTGCAAACACTCTGCCTAATGTGGCTGGCTAGATCAGCCTCCAAAGTTGAAAAGATCCCCCAGAAAATATTAATCAAGCCCTCTGACTGATTGTCTTTGCATGATAAATTATCTGGAAAGGGACAGTGTTGCTATAGCCCAGGGACATTTATCACACACATAGGCTGAGTTGGGATTCCAGGAGAGAAACGACTGTGCTGACAGAGTGGAAGGGTCAATTAGACATTTTCAGCGGGGATGTACTGTATATAGCATCTCTGAAACGCTGGTAGGATGTTTTAGATGACATTTTATTTGAGCTAGAATCTTTAACACCAAGATTTCACACAGAGATGGGAAGTAATGCAGTACAAATACTTGAGTAGATTTTCTAATTATCTGCACTTTACTTGAGTATTTATTTTTCTCACAGCTGTCTACTTCTACTTTTCAAAACAAGCTTGTTATTTTAGTTTTAATGCATTTGAGTTGATTTGAATTATAGATTGTTTTTATTTTGCATCATCACACACTGTGTTTACCTGATTAAGACCGATTACAACCTACATAGAAGGGTCAGTAACGAATAGAAAGGACGATTCCTTAGTGTTTCCATCAGTGTGTATCACACATGACAGATGTAACAAAAATGAAAGTGATACAAAAGACAAAACAAAACGAAAATGTCATTCAAGAGCTAAGAATGAAAAGATGCATCAAGATGAAAACTGCGTAAAAGACGTAAAAGATGTATGACTTAAAAGACCGAACAAGACGAAAACTACGTAAACGACATAACAAAACAAAAATTACATAAAAGATGTACAAGACCTAACAAGACAAAAACATCCTAAAGGACATGACAAAATAAGAAGTAATAAGATGAAAATGACGTACAAGATGTAACAAGAAGAAAAAATCAGATGCAACAAGACAAAAACAACGTAAAAGATGGAACAAGATGGAACAGATGAGAGGGAGACTTGACTGTGGAGAAAAGGTGAGATTCACTTAGATTTGCACAGAAACAGCTGATAGAAATGTCCTTCGGAGGGCTACTTTAATACATTTTAGAGCCTATACTCTTTCACTTTTACTTAAGTAAAGAAGTTGAATCAGTTCTTCTACTTTTGCCAGAGTATTTTTTATATATATCTGTACTTCCACTTGAGTAAAGATTGTGAGTAGTTTTGCCACCTCTGGTTTCACATGTTGCCCAGCCAGCTTCAGGCGTGACAACTATATCTCCTCCAGTTGTTATCATCACTGTCAATACTTTTACCAATCATTTCCCTCCTCAGCAGTGTTAGCGTCTTGTTTCCCGGCTTGATTGAAGTTTCTGTGCGTCACTTGGAAGTGAACAGGTGTCAACCTAGCACAGGCACCTCGCAGATGGCAGCATAATTAGCATTGATTCTGGCAGGCTTTCACAGGCCAGGGTCTAGATGGCCGTGACGACCAACTAACCTCCCCACCTCTTGATGGGCTACCTCTGGGACAGATCGAAGCTCATTTTACTCCTAGAGTGGTGCACACTAAAGGACTTAGTAACACACACAATCTGAGGCACACAAATCCTGCTGTAGAGCCTCTGAGAGAAACAACTGACAGTGTAAAAATGCTCTTGAGTAAAATAAGCCATGATTAGTGCTTTACCTAAAATGATAATTACTTAAGTTGAAACTATTTCTTTTTTATTTATTAATTATGGCTGCCACTAATGGTGTCAGTGCAGTAACAATATTTTGGAGCAGGAAAAAGCTGATAGCTGATTAACTGACCGAAAAATTTTGACACTGTTGGAACAATCTTTGACTTTATCAGAAACTGTTTAACTGAAATCTAAATCAAAGTAATAAATACCTCATTAATTAAATAAATCTGGAGCTGAATATCATACTATACATAAAATATTAAGGTGGGAGCCATTTTTATTGTTTTTAGCCAATAGATGCAAAGCAGTAATGCACATCCACACATGACTAGTGGAGGCTGCATAGCCATTGGCCACTATTAGAGCCATGTTCGAACAGTACTTATAGTTTGTAAAATGTCCTGTTGGTGCAGATTTAGCCACACTGCTTGATCTCTAATTTTCGCTATAAATACTGTACACAGGCAGCTATTGTTGTGATTGATTACATGATTTGTAAAATGTCAAAAAATTTGTGAAAAATTACCATCGCAGTCCCTCAAAGCCCTGAGCAAACTGATTAAAATTGCTTGTTGTAGCCAAGCGACAATCCAAAACACCAAGGATATGTAGTTTGTTGTCATCGAAAAACGTGAAATAGTCACATTTGAGAGGCTGGAACCAGATAATTTTTGACATACGGTATATGCATTAAAGATGACTGAATGATTATCAGAAATGTTGGTGACTGAAGCTTATGCTCTATGATTGAGTATCTAGCTTCTGTATTGTGATGTAATTTTGCGAGTGAAACAGCATAGTCCGGCACGACACAACATTTAGAGGAATTTTATTTAAATGTTAAAAAGTGGCTGCGGTTCAACATACCACTGAGCTACTAGCTAGCTGAATAATAAATCTTAGCTCTGTGCCACTAAAAGTTGAAGATTGTTTGATGAATGGATGTCATGATATTTTTTAGTGAAACTGGTACAAGCCAACATAAGCACACATTATATTTTGTTTTAAAGAAAGAAAACATTGGATTTTAATATGAGAAGAGATTTTTTTTTTTGTATTTTTGGGGGGCATATGTTGTTAAATAGGTGCACAGTATGACCACAGATGTGGCCAAACAAGATTATTCTCATTTATCATCTCGTCTTAATTTTTTATGCTGATCAACTCATATATCAATCAGTTAATAATTTCACTTCTATTGTTGGTCTTACTCTAGATCAATTCATTGATCCAGAATACATAAATTATCTATTAGAGCAACATTAAGAAATATTTATTTCATGAATTTAGATTCATTTTTCCATTATTTTGTCACTGACTATCTGACTGATTATCAGCAGCCGTCTAAACAGAATGAATAAATTAAAGCAGTGCAGTAACTAAATGTATAAATATTTTAATATGCTATGCTGACTCCCAGTTGACAGGAGGATAAATATCAAAAATGCTGCAGCATCCTTCACAGGCAGACAGCAGGATTATTCTGAAAGTGTGTCAACGTTCATGCCTCAGTACGCCTCCTCTTGCTTGGTATTTGTATATTGCAGATTGTGCTGTATGCTGGAATAGGCCAGCCTCTGCACTTTGAAATGGATCTCATCTAATCTTATTTCACCATGTCAAATGGCAGCATGACATGCTGTTTTACTCCGTAACATTTAGTTGTAGTGAACCAGCTGACTGCATCCGATGGCGAGGAGTCCCCTTGTTATTATGAACCACTTGTAACGGTGTGTGTCTGTGGGGTTGTTGTCAGAGTCGGTGGGTCATGCAGACATGTTGGTCACTAATACAATACACAGAAAATTGCTTCTGCGGCAGACATTTGTTTTCATTCTCGCATTTCGGTGTGTTCAATCCATTACAGAAACATAATCTGAATCGCCAGACAAATTTACACAAAGACCTTTTAATAACAACCAGTGTAGCTTGAATATGGAATCATAGCAATCTAAATGTCTTTATTACAGCAACCAAATGCCGAACACAAAACAGAAACGCACATCGGTGACTCATTATAGTCAGCAGCAATAATATAATTGATGATCTGCAGTGCATTTCACCTCAGTCTTTTCCCCTAAATACTGTCAGCAGTCAGTCCTTAACAATGAGAGCCACCCATGCTGTATACTGCACTGGTCAGGTGTCAGGATTCATTATATTTGGCTGAGATTTGCATAATGCAAGAGGCATCAAATTAAATTTGCATAATTCCTTTGATTACACTTGTTATTAAATGTGAGTGACATTGATTTACAAAATGGCCTGATATAAGGTTAATGGCTGATGTCACCTTCTTGCGCCTCTGTCTTTTCTCAATTATCACTCTAAGCTTTGTTCAGTGTGTCATTTGTGTTTCTATATGCTTAAGTAACGTGGCCTTCCACTGTACGCATCTCTGCCTTCACCTCTATACATTACTCTGCCTCTGTGCTTGAACCACCCTCTTATACCAGGTTTCTGTAATTATGTAAGGCAGAAAGTAATTTAAATAGGATGAACAGCCATAACATTGGTGTGCCCTGGCCCATTTAAGCACATTTACGTGGGCCATTATTGACAGACGGCTAAGTGTCATTTGTCAAGGCAGGAAGAATTGACAGGGCTAAGAAACAGAGTGAAGTAACGGTCAATCAGACCTACTTTACAGTCATAAGGGGGGAAAAAAAAGCGGACATCTTCAGTGTTTCATTTTCTTCTGGGAGAAAGCGTAAGATCATAATACCTATTTTCATAATAATACAAACAGCCTGTAGGCTACAAAATAAGAAGAAGGCCATACTCTGTGTATCTCTACATTGCCTGTCAGAGACGGAGGGGTTTCAATCTCTTTTTCATTTCATCCTGATAGCTCTGCCTTTTATTACCGAGGGACAGGAACGTTTCCTGAGGTAAAAAAGAGTGCACATTCCCAAGATAAAGTTGGAGGTTTACAGCTATTTCCAGCCGTAATGTATTATTCCGTTAAAGCAATGATCAGGTAGTGTTGGATGAATGGGAGATGTTCAGCACCATTACTGCCTGGCACATCAGTGAGGCATTATTACATTATCGCTGCTCTTTAGTAGGAGATTGGGTGTGTGACCGGGTTCTGAATACACTCATCCCGCTCTCCACGGCGTAAATTGCAGATTGGCTCATTGACTTCAATGATAAAATGTAAAAATTGCCAGTAAAGAGAACATAGACTCAGGTTACTCCTTAGCTGTTTGTCAACGGCAGATGTGACTCAGTTGGTGCAGAGCATGTTAAAGAGTTCCATCTCCCAGAAGTCAATGTCATTTATGCCTGAAACTGCTAAAGCAATAGCTCATCTTGTCTCTGGTGTGTCATACTACACTGCCTTTGTCTGAGATTAAAATTTGCTCCAGCACCATGGACTAAAATCCTAAAATGTCACTTATAGCATGGAGCAAAAAATTTTACTAACAGATGTAACCAGAACATGTTGAAAGAAGAAAATAGAAACATTCAAATTAACTTGGTTAAATATTTAGAATTAGCTTCACTAAAGAGCTGCTAAAGGTGTTATCCCCTCACACAAATAATTAACAATTACAAAACATGTCACTAACATCTTTAGTATAATTTGTGTTTGATAATTGACAGCTAATTAATTAAATAATGCATCAACCAGCCGTCCCGCAGACCATGTGTTCAATGTGCGCTTTAGTGCCACATGAAAGAAAAACCTCAAAGCATTATTATTCTGCTTATTAGACCTGGGCAGGTTATTCTGGGAATGGATACCGCTAATGTTATTTCGCATGACACTCCAGAAAAGCATTAATCCATGATAATTACCTCGGAAGGAAGCAAATAAAGACAAACTAATGGCGGGGTTGATCATCAATTTCAAACATTCGACTCAAATGCCCTACATTTTTATGCAGGAAGCGTCTAGTTGCTGTGCTTCTGCTTGGAATGCCTTTTTAAGTGTATATTATCCTGTCCTTGACTGGGGAAGTGCTAGGAGAAATCATTAAAGCAAATTAGACTATTAACATCCTAAAGAGCATTTATCTTGTGGATCAATAGGCTCTCATCTTCTTTAGAGGACCCTTTGGTGTCCTAAATCCATTATGAGGCAGATTATGAGGATAGTCAATTCATTACATGCAGATAGGCCAATAATTATTGACACCATAGGTACCAGTAATAATTTCAAGTGCATACCTTTTGCAAATTTTAAATTATCTTTAAAAACCAAAAGACAAGCACAGGTTACTGTTTGGAATAAATGAAAATGGCTAAACGTCTTTAGTTGAATTCATTAAAGTTTTCACACAATCTCAGGAGAATCCAGCCGCTCACTGAAGAGGATATTTAAAGCATCCTCTCAGAAGAGAGAAGGAAAAAAAAAAGAGTCTCTTGGCATTGATGCACTTGTCGTAGATCAAGCAACACTTCACCATATGATTTTTCCTGCTTTGCTGACTGTGTGTGAAGATGCCATACACCGGGAATGGATTGGATCTGCAGTCTACCATCACAAGATCTGCGATGCTCCAATCAACACACAAGATGTTCAGACATTTTACAATTGCATCATTTTTGCAGCGCCCTGCACGTGACGTCACGGCCGCCTCGTTTGTGTTTTCTCACATTGTGTGTCTCTTGGATTTGTCCAAGAGATAAATCGACACAAACGTGTGTTTTGTTGCTTGGGCTATAGTGGAAACAGTCATCAACCACTTATATGGAGCATAAAGTTTGGGACAGAATAATTCTGCTAAAGATGTTGTTTAAATGATTTGTTTGCAATAATCAATAGAACTTGACTGATATATAGATTGGCCAGTATTATCAGCTGATATGGGCCTGAATTGAACCTGTCACAGATGTATCGGTATCGGTGTATATGTTTCCTGTTATGCACATGAACATATAATGCTGAAAACAAGTTTATGCTGACAAGCTATAGTTCTTGTTTTACTACCTGCCCCTAATTGACTGAAAGTATTCAAATATTGTACAGTAATACAGTACTGATGTTTATTTAGCTATTTATTTAATTTCTGTTTGTGTGTTATTTAAATGGTGTTATTAACTTAAATATTCTATGATAGTTACATAAAGTTATTTGTCTAAGAAAGCAGTTCACCCCAAAATCCAAAATACATATTTTTTCCTCTTACCTGCAGTGCTTTTTATCCATCTAGACTTTTTTTTGGTGTGAGTTGCAGAATTTTGGAGATATCGGCTTTAGAGATGTCTGCCTTCTCTCGAATATAATGGGACTAAATGGCCCTCGGGTTGTGATGCTCAAAGGGCCAATAAAATACATTTGAAAAATTCCTCAATATAATGCAGAGATCTTGTTTTGAGCAGTTTCATGTGGGAACTATTTTATTTCTATGGTAAAATCTGCCAGAACTACTTTTATTTCTACTAGAAAAAAGTAGCTCCTACATGAAACTGCTCACAACAAGGTCTATGGATTATCTTGAGTAACCTGGTTATGATTTTGCGAAAGACACACTGCTGTTGAGTTTTTCAAAAAATAAATTCCACCACAAGCTGAGTGCCATTTAGTACCAATGTATTTGACATTTGCACAGCCGATATCGCCAAAACTCAGCAACTCACAACAAAATGATCTAGATAGATAGCACTAAGGTAAGAGGAAAAATTGGGGTAACTTGTCCCTTTAAGAACCTTTGCATATCTGTGCAAAATCGGTGCATAATCCATTAAGTAAAGGTCTATTTTCATTTTAACTCAAAAATCCACTATATCAGCCACCATATCTGTAATCTGTGAATTTTCCCCCTCTGAAGTCGGTATCGGTATTGGTATAAACTGTCCACTTGCAAACTGCCAAAAGTGAGCCAATGAGATGCAGCAGTGAAACACGGGTAGTCGTAATCTTTTATCTATGGTACTGTAACTGTACTGTATTATCTTGTATTTGAATTATACACAGTTCAGGAAAGTAATTTGTGGACTAATTTGAAAAAGCATTTGAAACAGCAAACATTAAATAAAAAATTCCACACATAGTGGAGCTGTCTGCTTATTACTTTATATTCATGAAATGAATATACAAATGTTGATTAGCTGCTGCGTGAGAAATAAATAGAAAGGGATAAAAATCAGCTATGATAATCATCCGCTTATAGTGATCAATTTAACCTGGACAGACGAGGCTTCCACTGTATTTTAGGCATCTATTTGTATGTCAAATGTGCCTTTAAAGAAGTAGAAAGAAAGGAATAATCAGGCATCATGTGGCCCAGGAGTCAACATACACAAATCAACAGAGCAGCCGCCTTTGACATGATGTTGATTTGATGAACATGATGTGGTACCATTATCTCTCCCCGAGCCTTCGTCAGTATGTTGACCGAGAGGGGCTTTGTTCAAAACCCATAAATCTCACCCCCTTACGTCGTGCCAATAATAGCCTTAAATGGGAATAAAATGACTTTCCCTTTTTCATCAGTTGTTATGCTAAAAACTGTAACCCTAAAGTGACCGCTGCCACGCATAATATGCTGCACCGTTTGTTGTGCGCTGAAAAGGCGAGCGGGAGATCCTTCTGTTCCCCATATGGCCCCATTGTCTTGGTAATGCCGTACAATGCGCCCCCTCCAGAGCGTGCTCCTAGCCCTGCTGGTAGAGAATAAACTGTTGGTTTCACAGAGGCGAGCAGGAGGCCCGTGGACACAGAAGTGTGTAAGATGTGGGGCTCCCATGCGCGTGGCCGGTCAATTCCACCCCACGGCCAGCGACAAGCCAGCTGGAGAAATGGAGAGCGTTCTCTGAGCAGTGGAGGAGGAATTCTGCACCACAGCAGGAGATGTGTTTGAAAAGTTTGTCAGAGGTATTTTCTCAGCTTGTGATTAGAAACAGAGACTGTATGTGTCGAGTTCCCAGCTAACTGCCTGTTGGTGCTGTTTTGGATGGATTATATTTGTCTTCCCTTGTATTATCACTTGTTTTTGAAGTACCAACTAATGACTCACTCCCTGTCACACAAATTTCAGATCCAATTTTAAAATTCAATGTCAATCAATTAAGCCAGTTGTGAATTTCACATCGATAACGATGTAAAAATAAAACGGAGCAACGTGTCAGCTCTGCATCTATTTAGATTAATTTAAAACATCATTTTTGATTTGTGCTTTTAGACACACTCCATCAACAAATAATTACAGCAACCTCCATCAACAAATAATTGTAAATATTTTAATTTATTGATTCATTAGCTATTGGCACAGCAGCAGAGCAGTACTGTAGCTGCACGCTTTGTGTTGGCTGTGTGAATATTCCCTCCATAGCTTCCATTGTCTGGCCCCTGGTAGCACTGAAGCTAAACTAATCAGTCAAGGAGTTGCTGAGTAGACAACAAGCACAGTCGTGCTAAAAACAAAAACAGACCATTAAAACACTAACTGGCCTTACCCAGAGTGCTGTCACATTTTAGCTGCTTTTTCAACCTACACTTGGCAGGACACATGTAGAGCTGTAATAAATATATATATTTTTGACAATTATATTAATAAAAAAGAAAATATGACAAAGAGAAATGTCAAGTTTCTCACAGTTCAATGTTTCATTTTCAAATATCTTTTTTTTGTCCAACCAACAGTACAAAACTCAGTATTGTAAAATACTAAGACTACACTCATATTTGTAACATAAAATGACTAATCAGTTATCAGAATAATTGCAATTATCTGTTGTTGATACTAATTAATTGCCCAATCATTCAGTTGTATATACATGCAGTGGTGGAAGTAAAACTACGTACTACAGTATAAATCCTGCATTCAAAATCTTACACAGGCAGAAGTACATATGTTTTAGCATCAAAAATATAGTTTAAGTACCAAAAGGAAAAGTACTCATTATGCAGAATGGTCCATTTTAGAGTAACTTATGTTATATAATTGGAATATAATTATTGGTGCATTAATGTGTAAGTATCGCTAATGTTGCAGCTGCTAAAGGTGGAGCTAATGTTAATTGCTTTATATACTGACAAGTAGCTTAATCTTTAATCTGCAATAATGTATCATAATTTATTTGTTTATATATATATTTTTTTACTCATAATCTGACTAAGTTCTAGTAGCTAGTAACTTGGCAAATAAAAGTAGTGGAGTAAAAGTATTTGCTCTAGGGATGTTAATGATTAATCATTAATCTCCATTAAGATTGATAAAAAATATATCAATTGGTAATTAATTAATAGTCCAGAAACTGAAGTAATTGCGCCTCATTCTACATTGGTTTGTCTGGTGGAGCCATTTGTTGAACACAGCAACTTGAACTTAAAATGAGGAAAAAGTAGGAAAAAAGCAAAAAAAAGAAAAAATGAGAAAAAACGTGTGTTTTGTATCTGTAATTATTAATGATTAATCGATTGCTAGCGTTCTCAACTATCAGTTAAGGAAAATGCACAAAACCCTAATTTGTACAGGAATAGAAGCATAAATGAGCATTAAATGGGAATACTGAAGTACAGGCACTGCAAAATTAAGTACAGTACTTGAGTGCATGTACTCAGTTACATTCCACCACTGTGTGAATGTATGTTTGCAGGTGAAAAACATTTAGTTCTGCATATACCCCATGCAGTACATGCATCTGTACATGTACATAATACAATACATGCAAACCTCATGATATCATGTTGACCACAAGCCTACTCCTTTTCATATTTGTCCTCTTGTTTTTCTTTTTTCCGTCCTTCCTCCTTTGTGTCTTAATAAACAGTTGGCCGGGACATTAATGAGATCACAGAGGAGACATGGACCAGGGAGTCTGTGCGTGTGGAGCTGGAGGCTTTGGGAGTGTAAGGGTCACCTGGTCAATGAATATGAAGGCCCCTCTTATTATAACTTTGTCAATGACAAATAACAAACTGTTGGTATATGAAATGCTCCGTTGTATCATTTTGTGGAGGACAAGGGACATTTTAAGCTTGGCTGCCCGTACACTAGCCTTTGAGCTGGCCCTGGAAAAGCTGTTTGTTTGACCCTAAGGAGTGAGAATTGACAAAGCAAGCCGGGAGCATTTGTTTCATCTGCTAAGCCATAGATTGAAAATGATTTCCCAATGCCCCGTTTGAGATCCCTGTGAAGGGGGTCATCAATTATTTCCTGATACGTGACACAATATTGTACCTATTTTACTGACCACTGCTTTCTGGTTGGTCAGATAGCATCTCTTTTATCAGGCCATTATTGATGGTGAATGGAAGCACAGTAAACAGACCTGTGGGTTTATTTCTACTTTCTCTCTGCCAGGGTGCCTCAGTGCTGCGGGGTGAGGAGGGAGGTCAGTAACACAGAGGATGAAAAAGATACCAAAATCGCAAAAGCAGTGTTGTCATTTCGTATAAATGTAATAATTTATTTGTCCTATTGCACAAATACTTTTAGAACTGAGACGAATAGTTGATTAATCGACAAAGATCAGTTGTTCCAGTCATTTTTCAAGCAAAAATGCACTGGTTCCAGCTAGTGGTTGAGTGATCATCCACAGAATCATTATTTTTTAAAAATCTGTGTCTCGATAAAATAAATTCAATTTAAAAACTCTATTTAGTTTTAATGCAGCTGTCTCTACGTAGTCTCGCTCAAAGTCCCGCCCACAGCTCTGTTTGACTGTTAATTAGGCTACTTTATGTACTACCGGTTAGCTTTATCTATAATAATTGCTCGTAATAGTTTACATTTTCTATTAATAATCTGAATCTGTAATTCACTAAAGCTATAAAATAAATGTAGCATTGTGGAGTCAAAAGAACGGTATTTGTCTTTGTAGCTTCGTGGAGGTATAAAGTAGAAGAAAATAATTAAGATTTTCATTTTTACAAGTCAGACTGATACTTGAATTTTGGGGCCAATGACAAAAAAAATGGCAATATCAATATATCGGGTGTTTTTCTTTATACAGAATGTAGAATATTTATGTACATAAACACATTTTTGCAGTGATCCCACAAATGTGTTTATCAAACCCTTGTGACAAAGATATATTAATGGAGGCAGAATATTTTACAGTTCAACAATAAACTTTATTGTCCAAGATGAAACTGAAAACACTGAAACAGTAAATTTTCGTTTCAATAACTCTACATGAAAAAGACAAATAGAATAAGATAAATACAGTATATTAAACTTGAATTAACAAAGGGATCAGATACATTAAACGCTACAAAAAAACAAAAAACAAAATAAAAACGTTAACATTATGTTCTTTAAAAAAAAAACAAAAAAACAACAACCAAAAACGCCAAGTTTTTGTACGGGCGCACATCTGACAATATCTGTCAACACCGATATAGACCAATATAGCCATGATAGGCCAATATCGGGCCAGTGATATTGGTCAGGTTCCAATTTTTACAGCACATATCAGTTCCAACTGTCAGTTATCAATCTCCTTGATAACTAATAATCAGTATTGGTATCAGCCTTGAAAAAAAAAAGCATATCAGTCAATCCCTTGTTCCAGCTTTTCGAATTGAAGGAATTTGCAGCTGCTCTTTGTTATATATGACAGTAAACTAGATATGCAGATAACAATTGTTTTTATTGTTGTTTGATTTGATGATTATTTTCTCAATTAGTTGATTAGTTGTTTGGTCTGTAAAATGTCAGAACATGAAAAATGTTTTCCAAAGCTCAAGGTGATGTTCTCAAATGTGAAAAAAAGTAAAATATTCACTTTTGAGAAGCTGAAATCATAGACATTTTTAAAAAAAAACAAACAAACAAACTTAAAACTACAGTATAGGCATCTCTCACTATTTTCTCATATTTTACAGACAAAATGACAAATTAATTATTAATTGAGAAAGACAAAATCAGCAGAAAAATAGAGAATGAAAATATTCATTAATAGAATGCTAATAGAATGCTAAGATATCTTGATTTATGTAAGAAAACTGGCTCCAGTTGCAGAAATGACACACTAATATGTGTTTATTTAACTCATTTCTACACACATACATCAAACAAAAGAAGAAAAGACACAAGTAGAACAATTGCAAGACGTTCATACACAATAAAACTCTTTTAGGCAATGCTGTTTAATCTTCATTTTGCTGGGAGAAGTGTGAGTCTGCTGAAAGCACACTGTTTTTTGAGCAAATGGAGTTCTAAATTGCTTTTTTTAAGTACCATGCGCCAGGGTAATGTCTAGAGGTACCGACACAGCATTCCGGTGGCAATGATTTATGGTGTGGGGCAGCCACAAATTGACTTGTATGCAAGAAATGTAAATGGAAGTGGGACATTTGATGGAGAAGCTCATTTCCAGCCTTAAATGTTTTAAATTAACCACACAAACTCACAAGGCAAAATGTTAATGGGCATTTTTCACTTTTTTTTTTTCTCTTCATTCTTTTCTCCCCCCTTAACTTAATCTACATTACAGGTCAATTTATTATACAAACAGTAATGTTGCTCTAGATTTGCAGGGATCAATGGATTTGACAAAGGGGATTCATTTTAGGAAATAAACCTTTGAAATTAGCCAGGGAATGAGGTAAATATTTGAAATGATATATGTTTAGCACAGGAGAGTGTAAATTACATGAAGGTGCAACCAGAACAAAGGAAGACGGAAAGAGACCGACAAAAGACAGCAGTGCAAATTCACTCATTCCTCAACCAGGCTGTTTACTGCAATACTTCTCCTTAAATACTGCTATGCAATCACAGTTTTAGTCATACTGTAACTAGGGTTCAAACACAGTATAAAGAAACATTTTTGTGGATCCTGATCTATTGATTACTACTTTGAAATCCGTTTAATTTTTCACAGAGCAAAGAATCACAACTTTCCAACTTTTTAGCATTATTTATTCATCGTACACGAGACTGTGGCTGGATAACAGGATGGAGGAGTGAAACGCGGAATCAGTGGTGCCCTCAGGCTGAAGAAGAAGAGGCCTGGAGGGAGAAATTGTTTTCTAATAACAAGAGCTTCTGGTCCCCCGAGGGACAATTACAACGTTAGCTCCCTTGTCAGAGTAAAAGCCGCTTTCAAGCTGCTCCTTTCATAATGCTATCATGTTTGCCCCTGAGATATGCCCATGGTCTTCACGTCTCTGTCTCTTTATTTCTCTCTATCACTATTGATTGAGGGGCCATTTATATTCACAGTAGGGGGTCTTAATTATGAGTGTGAGTGAGGCCAGCCAAATAGGGCTAAGTGGTAACAGGGGGCCAATGCCTCTGCCACAGGGCTCTTTACCTATTTAACATTCAGCGCCTCTCTCCATGATCATTGGCAGTACACTTATAAAATCAACGTTGCTCAGTGGAATAATAACGGTTTTTGAAGTGGCTTCAGTTAAGCCAGTAGACACGACAGAAATTGTGGTTTTGTTTGGTAGAATTGGAAAACGATATATTATGTTGACATTGTGCTATGTGGAGAGTGTTGTCTTTCCTGGTTTTGTGATATTTGATCTCGCCCAGCCCTAATGTTGAGAATTTATTGTATGTTATTTTAGAAAAAATGTGTATATCAGTTGTATATCACACACTGCAGTAGGGCAACTTATGATTATTTTCCTCGTCAATTAATTTGTCGATTATATTCTCGATTCATCAATTTAATTAATTTTTAATGCAAAAATGTCACAAATTCTCTGATTCCAGCTAATCAAATGTGATCATTATCAGTTTTTCTGAGTAAACAGTGGAAAGAAACTGACTGTCTTTGCTGTTTTGGATAATTGGTTGGATAAAACAAGCATTTGGGAACTGCGATGGGATTTTTACAGATCATACAGTCAGTCACGAAAATTATCGGCAGCAAGGGCAGCAACTAACAATTATTTTCATTGTTGATTAATCTGTTGATTATTTTCTCATTTAATTGATTAATGACATCCTCTTGTTTCGTCCACAACCCTAAGATATTCCGTTTACTCTCATAGAGGAGTACAAAAACCAGAAAATATTCACATTTAAATGACTGGAATCAGAGAATTTTAACAGTTGTTTCTTCTTTACTCAAACTGATTAATTGATTAGCAGTATAAGTTGGTGATTAGTTTAGTAGTTGACATCTAATCGATTGCAGCTCTATATTGCGGAACAGTCTAAAACTATTGAGATAGTTATAGTAGTTTAACAGTTGAAACAACTGTGTTCCTGTCATACCTTGTCATTTGACTTTTCTGCGTAAAAAAAAGCACTTGTCCTATTCAAGAGAAATACTTCTTCCCTCCATGTTCAAGTGAGGTCTTTATAATGTGCCAGTGCTGGATTATCTACTGCTAAGTGAAAATATTATAAAATTCACATCCATTTGCTCTTTTTTTCCTCTCTCGATATGACAGTCCCCCACGAGAATAGCAGCGTTGAGACTTTGCCTCCTCTTTAATTTTAAATCCCCTTATGCAGTTTGGCAAACTGAGACCATCCAGCCAGTAAATGTTCTGGGTGAGTGTTAAGTCTCTACATTTCAGTCAGTCGTGGAAATGAGCTCAAGCACAGCTCCTGGTGTTGTGGTAGCTTCACACATAAAAAAAATAAGCCCTTCTTTTTACCTTTTCAGGCTTCTCGCAGTGAAAATTCTTCCTTAAATGACGACTGGTAGGTAGGATAGCTGAGTACTTCATTAGAGTCTGGCCAGTACTGGATTTTTCTGGCTGATGCTGATACACCATTTATATGGAGTTAAAAAAAAAAGATTTCGATATATCAGCTGATAATAGAATATAATATAGAATATACAAAAACCCACATTTTTTGCAGTGTTCCCTCAAATGTGGATTTGAAACGCATTGTGTTGTGACAAAGATATGTATTGTCGACAAGGACATCAGTAGGGCTGCATCAAATGATTATTTTCATTACTGATTTATCTGCTGGCTTATTTCACACCTTAAAGTCCATGAAATGTCAAAAAAAATGTGGAAAATGTCTTCAGATTGCCTCTTTTGTCCAACCAACAGTCCAATACCCAAAGACTCTACATGTACTATTATAAATGATTAAGAAAAGCAGCAAATTCCTTCATACAAGAAGCTGGAACCAGCAAACGTTTGACATTTTTGCTTGAAAAATGACTGAAACGATTGATCTATTATCAAAATGGTTGGAGAGACTAGAGCTGCATCGATTATTCGATCGTTAAATTAACCGGCAACTATTTCGATAATCGATTAATCGGTTTGAGTAATTTTCTAAGAACAAAAAGTCTCCAAAAGACTCCAGCTTCTTGAATGTGAATATTTTCTGGTTGCTTTACTCCTTTATGACAGTAGCCTGAATATGTTTGGGTTGTGGCCAAAACAAGTCATTTGAGTACGCCAACTTGGGATTTAGGAGACACTGAAACAGTTAACTTTCACCTGTATTTTTAGCAATTATAAACAACAATAAATTAAAAAATGAAACTAAGAAAAACAATAACAATAAACTAAATATTGTATATATTCAATTGGCGCATTTTGGATAACATATATGGGGATATAGACTGATAAAGTGGTGATAGACCAATACTGGGCCAATAATAGCTCAGCTTCTCATTACTCAGCATGTGGATATCACTGATGTGTTCAGTTCATTCATTTGACTCTTAAATATGGAGCAACAGCTTTGATTAAGAAACATCTTTCACTCGTAGCCGCAGTTTGAAATAACCAGACTCCTTCTTTTTTGACATCTGACCTCATGGAGGACTGGGAGCGTTTAGGTTCAAGGCCTCTCTCTGTGTGGCGGCGCTCAGTGGCGTGGCCACCATGGTTGAGGCGGTGGTCGAAGGGTCACGTGGTGCCTGGCTCATAGGCCTCTGTATCTGCAGTCGCTGACAGGAGGACATTGTGTTCCCCTCTTTTTTTCGCTTTAACCAGTCAGCCATGGCTTACATGGTTTGTTGTGGCCCCAAGATCAGAAGGAGGAAGCTGAATAATGTCTTCCTATTCTTTAAGGGGAGGGCCACGGTTGGTTGATTATAGAATAGCTTTGACAGACCAGAGGGAACTATGGCTTTTGTCCAATTCCCCACACAAAGAAAGGTAAGTTCAGAAAGAGCTTGGGTTGGCTTTTTTAAGCAGATGCTGGCTGGCCTTCTCCTCATCATGCCATCATAAACTTATAATGCCTTCAGGGACTCCCACCTATGCAGGCTGTCAAAGGACAAGCAGCACCACTCACACTCTTAAACTAAGGCGTGAGTAATTTTAATCCAAGGCCAGCATGACATGAATGAATAAAAATAGAGTTCAGACAAAGAAATCTTAATTATTTATCACATTAAATGTTCCTAGAGAGGCAGACTGTACCTATATTTAAAGAATTTTTTCTTTTCTTTAATTTGTGGTTGTGATTTTTAGGAGAAGAAGTCTATCCCTATGCATATGTGCAACGTGTGTGACCACACACACACACACACACAAAGACCCACAAGCCAGACAGTCTGTGAGAATTAGCATTTCATTCAATGTAACAAGGCCCAATATGTTTCCAGAAGTGCTGCCATACTGAAACAAGTCCTTTTACAAAACAGAGCCCGAGGGCACGGGGCTGACTCCTGGGACCCCGGCAGCCTCCACGGCCTATTTGTTCAGCAGAATCTGTTATTCTGTCACAGCAGGCCTGTCACAAGTGAAATCATTTAAATGTCCAATCCTGTATTTAAGCAGACTGTCTCACCACGAGCAGATGAGCGGCACTCAGAATTTATAGCCAGACATATCAAAGGGTAAGCAGAGCAGTGTGCAACCTGGTGAAGCAGTGGTCCTGTGGGAGCTGATTTAGTGGCTCTCTCCCTTATGCAACAATAACAAACAGTCTCTCATAATGAATGCCCTGGGTATTCCTCATTGTAAATTCAAATTCAGCACTTTAACTTTACAGTATTTGTAATGAAGGGCTCTTAATACCATTCATTAATAACTGAATACATCATTTTAAAAAAACTTTTAATCCATTGAAGTTGTTGTTATTTCTTGTTACTGCTAATAATTTCACACCAACACTAGTGTCAATTTCATCGAT
>JAJHUR010138530.1:0-27425 GCA_027495735.1 Lutjanus campechanus
GTGTGTGTGTGTGTGTTTTCAGACTCTGAAGGGCCTGTGTCTGGACAGTAAGCGCAGTAAGATCCTGCAGAGGCTGGAGCTGTCTCTGGACATCCTCGGTGGGACGGTGGAACGAATCTCCAACACAGCTGAGGTGCTCGGTGCTGTGCACCAGGTACACTCGAGCTCCTCTCTCCTGTTAATATTTGGGCGGCTCAGTAGTACTTGAGATGGTGGTTTTCAACCTGTGGGTCGAGGTCCCTAAAAGGGTCCCAGAATAACTCAGAGGGGGGTCACAAAATGATGAGAGGGATAAAGAAAGAAAAGGAACATTTCTTTCTTATAAATCATAATTATGTTTCATTTTACTGACTTGTCTCTAACTTCTGCTACTTCCTTGTGAAACATTGAATACTTTGACCTGTTTAAGTTTAGAAATATCCCTCAGATGAGACAATCTCAGCAGGAAAACAAACACTCGTGGCTTCACTTGAAGGGGCCAAAAGCCAATAAGTCATAAGTTTCTATTCATGGCATAAGTATTTGTCAATAAAGTTATTTATTATCATGGAAACCCACAGTGTACAATAAACCACCGGATTTAAATGCTGATGTTATTAAAACCCTTGGAAACTTGGTTTGTATACATTTATATTGATTATATTAAATATTAATCACTAAATAAGCCACAATCAGTTAAAGGTTCTGAAAAAAACATCCCGAGGTTTGATTTATTGAGTGTAACACAACTAATGTGCTTCATCAGGAGGTGTGTGTGTGATTTGATCACATTTGATTGACACAATCCCACAGCTGTCATCACATTTTAATACGAATGTTGCTGTTATTTTGGTTCATGGAAATATCTTACATAAACTTTTTCCAATGGAGCTCCTGTACTTCTTCCTGCATCCAGTGGCATCGCTGGATTTTCTATATTTTTTCAGCATAACTGAAGAGTAAAAACCAAAATACAATTTTGTCCCAGTTCTCAAGAATTCGTAACATATTTAAACTATTAAACAAAATCAACAGCTTAGATCTTTTGTAAGTAAGTTCCTACAACACATATGAAATGGTGCTGTAAGAGTGGTTTTATATGCTGTTTTCTCTCTTCCTCTCTTTGACAGGAGGCTCGAGTGAGTCGGGCGGTGGAGCTCATGGTGGCTCATGTTGAGAACTTGAGGAGACGACACGACAGAAACGTGGCAGAGCTGGAGGAGGCCAAGAGGGCGATCCAGCAGCAGAACTCGGGCAGAAACATCATCGATCCCAGAGCATCCTCAGGTGTCTGATACTGTGTGTCTGTCTCATGGTGTTTTGTCCTGTCTTGCTCACGATTGTACAATATTTGACTGACCACTGCATCTCTTGTGATAGATCCAGAAGATGGTGACAACAGAAAGAGAGGCTCTCAGCAGGTATGCAGATATTTGGCTTGAAATATGAGTACAACTACCGTTTCATGTGTTCAATCTGCCTTTTGTGTTCTTCTCTCACTGTTTTCCATCAGGGCAGCCTCCGTCGAAGAGTCAGTATATCAGTCATTTCCAGCAAAACCCAGGTAAAGAGGTTTCTTCAGTGAACTCTCCCACTTTCTTTACCAGTGTTATCATCCAGGGACCATATTACAGAACTATCATATCTTAGGTCATAACTTAAGATATGAAGAGCCTAAAATAGGATTTTTCCTAATTTGATATTACAGAGGCAAATGCTAACTAACTGTAGGAATCTTATCTTACTTCATCCTATCTTATCTCAAGTTAGAAAATCCTTAATACTCAATCTCATACAATATTCAATTAGCTGAACTACCATTAACCACTGTTAGCAAACGCTACCATTAACTTGTTAACTTTGTTTGCTAAAACTACTATTAGCTGCTGTTAGCTGACACTACCGTAAGCAACTGTTAGTAGACACTGCTGTTTACTACTGTTAGCTATTGTTAAAGAACACTACCATTAACTTCTGATAGCTAACAATACCATTAGTTACTGTTAGCCAATATCATTGTTAGCTACATTTGGCCAGGACTACAATTTGTTACTGCTAATGAACATTAGCCACTCTTAGTAAACAGTGCCGTCAGCTACTGATAGCGAGCACTTCCATTAACTACTGTTAGCAAGCAATACTCGGAGCTACTATTAGCTATTACTACCATTAGCTACTTTTAGTGAATGCTACTGTTAGCTAATGTTAGCTACACTATCATTTGCTACTGTTAGCAAACACTAGTATTAGCTACTGTTGGCGACCACCACTGTTAGTTAATGTTTGCTAACACTAGCATTTGCTGCTGTTAGCTATCACTACTGTTTGCTAATGTTAGCTAGTTTGTAAATAGCTAACTACAGGTGGAAAAGTTAAACTAGGGCCAGCTTAACAGTTATCCTAAAGTCAATAGAGTTTATTTAAGATTTTAGGAATTTAGGATGTTTGTATAATACACTTTTCCTATTTCTTTGTCTCTACAGGAGAAGGTAAAACGACAATTGAGGAAGCAGGCCTCTTATGGAGGATCCTCCAGCAAGAAGTCTGGGCGCTTCTGCCCGTCTCCCTCCCAGAGCTCTGAGTCCAGCTGCTCGGCCATGGCCAAGGACGACAGCTACACAGTGGATGACAGGTCAACTAGAGACTCAGAGTTTATGCTTTATATCAGCAAGCATGCCCTTCATTTCCCTTTCTCTCTGTTTTTTTCAGGCCAGTTGATCCAGATGAACCTCCAGCAGAAGCCCCACCCACTCAGCCTCCTCCTGAGCCCGCCTCCACCCCCAACCCAGAGTGCCTCCAGTCCAAAAAACAGGCCACCAAAAAGACAGAAAACAACAAAAAGTACGGCTTAGAATCACTGCTCTTGTACAGAAACATCGTACTTGCTGAGGCCTCTTGTTCTTCTTTGACATAGAAATATTTTTTTTTAGACCTGCAGTTCCCCTGCTGTGACAGAAGGTCGATTACAAAAGTTTCAATGTTTTTTCACAGCAGCCAGTTTAACGTAAAATTGCAGAGTAAACACAGAAGTTAATGATACTAATTAAGATTCTGTTCCATTCAGGTCAAACAGAGTCATGGTGCTGCTACTGTGCATGCTGGCTCACTGGAAATGTTCGGCTACATTAAATGTAACGGGACTTTAATTAGTAACATTGGTAACACCTGTGTTTACTCGACTATTACAGATGAATATGTCTGCTGCTCAAGAAAAGGGTCAACTAAATGTTTCAGTTTCACGATAAAGCAGCATTGAATTATTAAATCTTTTACAGTGAGCCAACTTATAAAGAGGCCTGATAGCTGCTCTCTGCATGCAAAAAACATGCAAAATCATGTCAAAGCAAAGTCTCAAGACCTCTTAGATCATTGCAGCAATCAGACCGTCAGGAGCTTTAGTGGTCAGAATCTGTCAGTTTTAGACGAGGCTCGATTATAACAGGCAAACAGGCCAAACTTTTCTTTTTCAATTTTTTGTTACATGTAGTTTGATGAATTACAAAAGTGTCTGGTAAAATGCATCTCTAAGGCAAAATTTAAAACTCAGATGTTTGCAGATGCATTTGCTTTTTTTTTTTCAAATGGAAACTCTCATGTAGCCTTTAGCCAAAAGTGGTGATGTAGGTTAGATCGCAGATGCCCTTTGCTGCCCTCCTTCATCCTAGGGGGGGTTTATATGTGGCAATGTAATCATGCAAAAACCTTAAGTCAGGTCAGGTGGGAAAATGTTTCCAGAACAGTGTGGGAAAATACTATTTTGACACAAAAACATACATCGACCAAAATGTGAATGTTTGAATCTGAATACATAAGGGACACTACTGGGACACTGAAGAGTGATATAAAACCTCAAAAAATATATAGAAAAATAAAAATAAGGGGACAGCCGTTAAATGACACGTTTTAGTTTCACAAAGGTTTAAAGCATCATTGAATTACCACATTTTTTTAAAGTAAGATTTTAAGCCGACACACAAAGAAGACAGATATTTGCTGTCTGAACTGTTGGTGCTTCAGTCATAAATCTGCCAAATCATGTCAAAGCAAAGTCTCAAAATCCCAAATATCATGACAGCACACAAACAGACCGTCAGGTTTGATAAGGCTGGGCAAACAGGCAAACGGGTCCAGGCTCTGCTGTAGTTAATTTGTTGTGTCTAATTTTATTAATTACAAATTTGTCTAGAAATATGCATCACTGAAGTACAATTTAAAACTAAAATCTATGGAGGCTAATCTAAGGTGGCTCTTGCATCTTTACCAAATTGAGGTCCTGTCTTGTAGAAATGCACTGTATCTTAAATATTTAATTATTCTTGCATGGTGTATATACTTAAACAGATTTTGGTTTAATTTGTCAACTTTATACTGGTCAGTTTCATGGATTTTTTATAGAATCAGTCTAACTATCTACTTTCTCTATCATCTGTGGACTGTGGGCCTGTAAATAAAGAGATCTGTGACTGAAAGACAGTAAAAAAGTGCAGTTTGCAGGTTGGCGAGCCCAGTTAACAGTGTTGCAAAATTATACAGAAACATGATTTTCAAAACAAATAAGAATTAAGAGAAATAATGGCCACCATTTGTGACTTTATATTGATTCTGTACCGGTAAAATGTAACTGTGTCTATTTGTGTTGTTGCTTCAGTTCTCCTCTGGACACTTTGCGGCAGAGACACAAGGGCAAATCTGCGTTATCAAAGAAAAAAGGAGAAAAGGATAAAAAGAGTACAGACATTTACAGACGGCTCTCTGCAAGCACGTAAGTCAACATATGTTACATCATAAGTTTTAATGATTTTAACTCTGGACAAACTCTGACTGACGGCTCTCTGCAGGTATGGATCATGGTGGAAACAGCGTCCTGTGGCTCACTGGCTGCATCGCTGTCGCTGGGCGCTCTTCTTCATCTACCTGTTTGTGCTTTTGTGTGTCGTAACACTGACTTACTTCCTGTTGGAAGCTTCATGATGAATTAAATCCTGTGACTGTAAACATCAAGTGTCGACCAGCTGAAATACCTGCGTCAGTCTGAAAACTCTTTGCACATGAATACAAAACATTTTGATTGAACTACTTTTGTTTGTGTTCTTTTATCTCGGAAAATACCTCCACACCAAAATAACGACACACAGTTGACTTTCAGCTGTATTTTTTTTTATTATAAATATACAAAAATGATCAAAACTGATACAATCACTGGGTTAGTAACAGAGCACCATACTGCAGTGAAAACATTCATCAAACAACCACCGTTAAAGGCATCAGTGATTAATTATTAAGAGTTAATAACAAAATGTTAAGATTCAGCTTACTTCACATCAGACACATGTTAAATTTTAACTATATATATTAAAAGAGCGATACATTTTCAAAGGTGTATCGGATTTTTAGTAATAAGTCTCTATGTTGCAAAGGGGAAACTTACAATGACAGATAAATAAAGTATAATATTAAAAATTATATTAGGAATGGTCAAAACTAAATTTGAAAACTACTGAAGGTGAATTTTATGTGCAAAAATGTGTGCCAGCCACAAAGAATTTATTGAAACCACAGCAAGGTTGTTCTAAATCTCATGATGACACATTTATGAAATTGTATGAAGCTCAATTCACCTCAGAAACTTTAGAAACAAATATTAGAAAACGATTTAAAATAAATAAAACTGGCGTGCCACCTTACGTTAAGTTTTAAATTAAAAGAGGAGAGAGAGAAATGTGCTCATCAGGGTACCGACAGAACCGCGACTTCTGCATCATGTCAACATATAATAATCTCACAGAGAGCCTTAATAATAAATACAGAGATAAATAGAAAAGGAATAACACACATCCTACTGAACGTACTGCAGAGCAGTCGAGGTCTCAGCTACACCTGGCTCACGATTTCAGCGTCTTCTGCAATGAACCACTGGACCGGAGTCCCGTCTGCAGCTCTCTGGAGAACCACGTTACCCGAACCCTGTGAGAACAATCACAGTATGTTAGAGCTGCAAGCAGTCATAGCAGATTAACCCACTGGTTTCCTTCTCCCACTAGGGGTCACCAAAACTTCACGGGGGTTGTGAGGCCTTCTTGTTTTAAAGGGATACTAAACATTACTAAATCTCCCAGGATGAGGGCACAGTGAAGACCTGAACACAAGCTTTATTCACTGAGTCTTCACTGCTCAACTTCCTCGTCCTGTTTTACAAAAGTACAACAACCAGAGAGCTAATAGACCAAGAAGAAAACACTGACATCTGTCAAAAAAGAAGCCTGTTAAGTATGTTTGATCATTAGAAATACATCACAGAAACAGATTTTTATTTTTTAAAGTTCCTACAGTACCAGTGAAATTTATCTTTGATGTGATATTCTTTGAAGTTTGAAGTGATCTGCTCCAAATTCATCCAAACTGCTTGTTTTGCATAAACTTCCTGCAGTTATTGTTTTCACTGTTTGAGTTAATTATAGAGTTTATCACTTGTTCTGTACTGTTATTGTTATATGTTGAGTATAATATAAAATGTTGATTAAATCTGTCACTTAGTCAGGGGTTGAGTTTACTCTATGACAGAAAAGAGGCCCCCTCAGGAAAAAAAGGTTGGAAACCACTGGATCATTTGATTAGTCGATCAGAAGAACATTGATCAGTAACCATTTTAATAATCAAGTTATCATTTCAGTCTTTTTTTCAAGCAAAAATGCAGAGAATTTTACTTCTCAAATGTGAGAATTTGTTGATTTCTTAACATTATTATATTGTGAATATCTTTGAATTTTGGACAGTTTGTCAGAAAAAAAACAAGACATTCGGGGACGTCACCTTGGACTCCAGGAAATGATTTACAGAACGGACTAATCAATAATGATTGTAAATCATAGGTACAGCTCGAATATATATTAAAACTCTAAGACTAGTTTTATTTACTCCCATCTGAGTGAATATTAGTTTTCTGATGTTAGAGACGTTCTGACACCTGAACTTTGTGTATCAGTGGATACAGAGTGCTAATATTTGCTTATCATTATTAGTATTTAAATGTATTTATTTATTTTTTAACAGCTGTATACTACTAAGGCTTTAGTTATGTGATATTATTGCTGTTAGTCTGGCTCAGGTTAAAAAGTTTGGTGTATGGGAGGCTGCTGGGAAGTAGCTCAGTCCAGGCTAATAAATGACATGATGTCAGATTGGTGCTCATGCTCGCCAATACCTGGACAATCCTAATCACTGTCAGTACTGACCTTGGTAAACAGAGGCAGATGGGGTGAAGTGGGGCTCTTGACACTCAGGGAGTTCTGCTGATCCACACAGCTCGGCCTTAACTTCTGCAGCTGATTCCTCTGATGCCAGGACTTCAGCTCCTCTGACACGATCTCCCGAGGCATCAGCCTGATGGCGTGGTTCGGGTACTCCTTAAGCGAGGGCGTCCGCACCAGCCTGGTGTAAGGAGGAGGGGGCTTTAGGACTCTCCTCGGAGACGATGCTCCCTCCTGCCACTGTCTCTGCTGAGGACTGCATGCTGCAGGAGGGGAGGACAGGAAGCACTTCCCCATGTCCAGCTCTTGAGGGGAGAGGGGGGATCCATCTTCTGCTATGGCCCTGACGTAGCCGAGGCTGGACTGAGACTGGTTGGTGTTCTTGTGCGAGCTGGAGAAGCTGGAGACTCCTTTCTTTTGTCCTCCAAAGTGGAAGCCGTAAGGTGGCGGGCAGAGCTTTGGGATCTCAGTAGGTCCGTCCCTGCCAGGAGAGCTCATATAGGAGGAGGAGGAGGAGTGCTCGGAGCTGCTGTCCTCAGAGCTGGACTGGTACGGCCGCAGGGGAGAGTACTCTGGAGAACGCACCATGAAGTCAGCCGCGCAGCGCCGCTGAGGCAGCCGGGCTCGCCCTCGATTGTTCTCTGAGCTGAGGTGCTCCTTGTCAGCAGACGGCTTACTTTTAGGAAGTCTGCGGAGACACATCATGTAAAATTATAGTAAATTACGTTATGCTCGCAGTGCATTAGTGTACGATGTTCATGTATCTAACGTCTCGGTGTACCTGAAGGACTGGGAGTACTGTCTGCGCACATGCAGCTCTGGAGTGGAGGGGGCGCTGGTGGAGTGGCTGTGACGCAGGGCTGAGTTCTTGACAAACTGAGAGAGAGGAATCCTGCAGCCCTCCGTGGATCTCTGAGTCCCTGCTGGACTACTGCGCACAACAAAAACACAAAGGATGATGGGAGATATCCAAAACATCCTGCAGTTGGTACCATTACTGCAGCTTGTGCTGACCCTTGTACAAGGCAGGAGTTGTCATTTCAAATTGCACTTTCAAGTCAATGTAAATTTGACAGAGCAGCTACAATATTTCATTAGGATGCTGTTTTTCAGTCATTTCATCTTTATTAAATTGCAACTTCTGTGATTTGGATATTGCACTTGGCTATATTGTAATTTCTATAATATTTCAATTAATTATGCAGCCCTAGATAAAACCGCCACACACACACACACACACACACACTCAAATTTCACACCACCCGGTGCAGTTGTGTATTGGATGAGCAGACTCGTACCTGGACCTGCTGCTGCAGGCAGACTGAGGTTTATTGGCCTTCTGGTAAGGCTGATCCAGACTGGACTCCTTCCATGGAGAGTTCTGGATCGGGGAGCGTTCGTACTCCACGCTGAGCTGGTTTGATGACTGCTGGGACGACTGCAGGTTCTGGGCTGACAGCTGGAGGGGGTCTGAGTAGGAGGTGCCCAACACTGGAGGAGACAGAGGGCTGGACGAGTCCACATCTATGGAGAACAACAACATTTATTCACTCACACAGATTAGCTATTATATACAGCAGTGGAAAGTTAACAGTACATTTACTCAAGTATGGTACTGAAGTACAATGTTGAGGTAATTGTACTTGAGGATTCTGTTTTCTGCTGCTTTATATGTCAGCTAAACGTTAATTAAAAGGCAAATATTGCACTTTTTAGTCCAGTACAATTATTTTCTTTACTTCTAAGTTACATTGCAGATTTAGATTAATAATAAATATAATTATAATAATAAAATATAATCAGCAAATAAATAATTATGTATTATTACAGGTTAAAATAAGATTTGTTTGATCCCTGGAGATAAAAATTGACAAGTTATCCAGCAGTATATAAAGTAATTAAAATTAGCTGCATCTTTACCAACTGGAACATTAAAGGGACACATTAATGCATCAAAAGTTTTAATCCAGTAATATAATAAACATTATTCTGAAATTGGTCATTCTATATGAGTGCTTAAACTTTTGCTACTTTAAGTATATTCTGATGCTAATACATTTGTACTTTATCTCGAGTAAACTTTTTGTTTCTCTTCTTTCTTTCAGAGTATTTCCACAGTGGGACATTTGTACTTTGCTAAAAGTTGAGATGAAATGAAAACCTTTTTAGCCATTTGAAATCACAATCCTGGTCATATTGTGCACCTATTTAACAATGTATGCAAAAAACATTTATTTGTATTCTTGCATCAAAATCCAGTTATGTTTTCTTACCGTAAAAAACAAAATATGGCGCGTGTTTACATGGGTTTGAACCAACCAATTTCTTTCAGTAATATTATAACATCCACCCATCAATCAGTTTTCACAGCACAGAGTTAAAATTCAAGACACAAGACACTTTTCAACATTCAAATCAAAGTCCTCCACACGTTTTGTCCTGCCTGACTGTCTGTCCTGTTTCACTTGTAAATCCGTCACGTTACAGACACTAGATGCTCTTGATAAATACTGTTTCATCTGGAGTTTAAGTGGAAGATCTGAATACTTCTTTCACCGCTGATTACATACTTATAATTCATACTTCAATCAAAGCATGTTTGTAAGAGAGTGATGATAATCATCAAAGCTTATACGGTATCTATAAATGTACTTCTACTCACCATCATCCAGGGCCACCACATCAGACAGGGAGCTGTCATCAGACATGCTCAGATCTGCACACAGAAAGAGAACATTTTAAAAGTGGACATCAAACCCTCTGTATCTGCTCATGGGTGCAGTGCACAGTTTGGCCTGAAGGGGGCAGCAGCACCTCTCACCTTTGTTTTGGCTGTTTGAGAGGCTGATGCATGGTGAGTTGCACTCGCTCTTGATCCTGTGCTGGAACACGGCCTCTTGCAGTTCCTTCACTTTCTTCTCTTCCCGCTTGCACTGCTGCAGCCGGCTCTTCTTCTGTGGTTTACTGAGGTGTCCCTCCAGGGAGAGCTTGCGAGCCGCCTCATAAATCTGCCGCTGAAGAGCCAACTCAGTTTCCAGAGTTTGCAACTCTGAATCCTACGATAAAAACAGATTCTGACAATTACTTTTTGGTTGATGGCTTATAGTCTCTTTTGCCTCCTCTCTTTCTTTCCCCCAAATTGTAAACATTGATGGTGACTCGTACCTGTTTATCCAGGTGAATCAGACCTTCATCCAGCTTGAACGAAGCTCCAATCCTCCTTCTGACCCGCGGTGGCTTCTCATCGGGCATCAGAGGATAATCTGAGGACAGTTTACCAGTCAGCTCCTGTGAATTCAAAACACAAGTGTTGATTACCTTTACGTAAGCTCAAAAAGGGCTGGCCCTCATTTACAATAATGTTGAGTAAACAGTTTAAAAGCCTTTAAAAATAATAAAAGATTCAACGTAAAAGAAAACAGTTAAACATGAACACTGTTCATAATAATACAAGATACAAGACACTAAAAACAATTCAAGTGAAACAGTTACAAACAGAAGCAGAATGGTTATTGATCATGGATTTGAATTCACATAGGGACACCAGAATATTGATTTTTAGGGTGCTTTGTAAAGACTTCCAGGTGGTCGGGGCACAAAAACTAAATGCAAATCTTCTCAGCTCAGTAAAAACCCAGGGGGGCTTTGGCAGAGAAAGCCAGTCATTGGAGCATGTTTGATGAGATCCAGAGCACAAAGCTAACAAAGATGAGATGTACAGTGGCAACTTCCTAATGACAGCAACAAGTACAATATTGTTCCATCCATAAATGTGCATGGCAAATACTTAACTGACTGCCGCTTATTACAAAAAACATCATAACGACTACGTTCCCCATGATTAATCAAAGCACAAAATAATATCTTAGTAGTGGGTACATGCTATCATCTACGAGTTACTTACTGCCTCCCTGATGCAGAGCTTCCTGAGCTCCAGCAGGCAGAGCTCCAGACGCTCCTCCAGAGACTGGTGCTTCAGCTTCAGGGCTCTGGTGTTGGTGGTCAAGTCCTTCACCGGTGACGTGGGGCTGTCTGGACCTGCAGAGATCACACAGAACATCTTCAGGATCTGAATCAGCCATAAAAATAAATATACCGTTCAGTATTTCAGTCCCACTTTACAATAAGACTACCCTCTTAAATGATTTATAATTAGGTTATTAATTATGTTTTAAACATTTATTTAAAACAGTTACTGTTGTCCTTTGTAATTTAATGTTTAATGTTTAATGATTATTAATGACTTATAAAGTGTTTCCAATGTAATTAATGACATAATTATAAACTTTTATAAATCATTTATAAGCGTAGTCTTATTGTAAAGTGGTACTGCTATTTTTACTGCATATAATGTACTGTTTTAATAGCCTTGCTACAATGAATCATTTTCAGCACTAAAGCTGGTGTTTTATAGTGTCTGCATAGTTTTTTGCTGTGTTGTTTTGTTCTGCATGTAACCTAAACATTATTCTTGTTAGTATTGAAGCTGTTGTACTGTTTTTTCCTTCCTGCATGCTGTGATATCACATGCTTTCACCAAAGCAAAGCGTCTGTCATGTCTGAACTGTGTCTATTTGTGTCGTTTTGACTGTGTATGTTCTTTTCTTGTGCAGTGTGAATCAGGTTTCCTTTGGGATAATAAAGTTAAACAAAATTAACCTCTGCTTGCCTCTTGCATCTGAAAAATCTGCAAACTAATTTATGTATATGTATATGTAAATATATAATATATAATGTGCAATTGTCTTTTATATACATATATTTATATTTTTTATGGTCATTATGAGCACCGTATCCTTTATATTCCTTATGTATACATCCTTAAATACTTTATATATACATTCAGTATATCCTGTTTATCTGTACTGTGCAATCTTCCTGTGCAATTATATCTGTTTGCACTGTGCAACTTTCATGTGAATTTACTGCTTGTATCCTGTGCAACCAAATCTCAGTGCAATTATACTGTACGATTATACATATATTTGTGTAAGTGACAGGTGTATATATAGTTTGTGTATATATATTTTTTTATTTCATAGAAGAATTTTTATATTTTATTTGTATTTTTGTTTTGTTTTTCTATCCTATTTATCACCCACTCTTTTTCTACCTCTGGTTTTGATCCTTGAGCTCAAAAGAACCAGGAAAACAAGTGGATTTTCCTGGTGTGGGATTAATAAAGTTAATCTTATTTTATTTGTTTCCATTTGTGAACAATTAGACCATTTTAGTTCTACAAGATTTCTTCTTAAGTATAAATAAGTATCAGTAGTGTTGTGTTTTATATTGATTATGTAGCCCTAAGTGATACCTGGCACATGTTGAAATCAGATGCTGTATTTTGGCTTTTTGTAGTGACGTTTTTCTTACCAGAGTGCAGGATAATCCCACTGTCAGTGTCACTGATCTCCTCTTTACTCTCGATGGTCGTCATCTTGACTATCTGCTCTTCAGATTTTAGAAATACCTGTTGAAATAAGTAGACATCGTTCAGATTAGTGAAAATTAGATTTAGCACTTATGAGAATAGAGGTTCTCCTGTTGTTTTCCCACCACATGGCTACATTCAGGCTCACTCCTGCTGCTTTACTTAACAAAAGTGAATGACTGGCGAGTGTCCTTTCACACACTTATCCATGCAGCTCTCCATCACCCCCTCCTCCTCCTCCTCCTCCTCCTCCTCCTCCTCCTCCTTCTCCCTCCCCTTGCTCACTTACAAAAGAGGCAGACCCCCACGGTTGACTCGGCACATGTGCGGGGGTTAATCCGAATCGTGGTGCCATGGTGACGGGGCACGCTGCGGCTGGCTCTGGGAGCGTGTCGCCATGAGGCGTGTCAGGGGGCGTTTAAAGAGCCCAGACCCCGAAAAGGAAAGCAGATGGCGGCAGGAATTACCCCACTCATGGACTGCACCTGTTCCCCCTACGCACCCCTCCCTCTGCTCCTATTCAACCAGTGTCCAGAAAACCCTCTGGGGGCTTTGAAGTAGAAGAATGTCTCAATGCTGGGCTTGTCCGCGCAGCATCAGATCACCAGGTCCCGGCTGACTCCTGTGCACCGCTGCCCATTTCACTAAACACACTTTCAAAAACAGGCAGGCACAATTCATGTTTATGGCCCGCTCTGTCCCATTGTGGCCCTCCACCAAACATCTGACTCACAATAAACAAAAACGAGATACGACAGGAGCGACAACATGAAGAGGAGCACAGTAACAAGAACAAATTTGAGATAACATGTAGGAGGCTTTTAAAACCTGGCCAAGGGGTCTGTGTCTAATCCCCTCAGGTTGAAAGAGAGCATTTTATTTCCTCCATTTTTAGGCCAATCAATTTATTATGGATCTCACATGTCTGCCTCGACCCTAGATTTCTCCTAAAACAAGCCGGCAGAACACAGGAGGCAACGTTACGGGTACTAAAATGATTAAAGGATATCATTAGCCAGCTCTGCTTCAATGCCACACATTCATAAAACGATAGTTCATAAACTTGATGACCTCTAGGGCAGTCAGTTTATGTACAGTGTTGGGAAACATACTTTGAAACTGCAGTTTACCAAACCACTAGCTACACACACAATGAAAAGTTGTAAACTACACCTTAACTATGAAAAACAAAACAACTAAAACTACTTTAAAAAGTAGTTCAATAACACCTTAACTACACCACAGAAAATTATCATAATATAGGGCTGCAACTAACAATGATTTTCATTGTCGATTAATCTGTTGATCTTGTAGTTTGGTCCATAAAATGTCAGAAAATTGTGAAAAATGTTAATCACTGTTTCCCAAATCTAAAGATGACGTCCTCAAATGTCTTGATTGTCCACAACCCAAAGTTATTCAGTTTACTGTCACAAAGGCATAAAGAAATAAAAATTTTTTAACATTTAAGAAGTCGAAATCAGACAATTTTGATCTTTTTTTTAAACCTCAAACAGATCAATCAATTATCAAAATAGTTTGCGATTGATTTAATAGTTAACAACCAATTGATTAAATGGATTAATCGTTGCAGCTCTAACTGACATTGAGTAAAACATAGGTGTGTTTGATTTAGGGACGAGGGCAGGCCAGTCCTCACTTAGGCAGGGCAGACAGAGGACAGGGCGCAAGTTTTGGTGGAAACAAGATAATGTAAAATTTCTAAGGAAATTCATCGTATGCGATAGCAGACATTGTGATTGCAAACCACAGTTGATTTTAAATGAAAAGCATGTGATTGTCTTCAAATGAAAACTGTTGCTAATGAGCTGTAGCACTGTGTTATACTGAATGGCTAAAAATGTCATGAGAATACTATGAATGTGTTGTTTGTAATTAAGTTAAAAACTACATGACCCAAAGCGTTTAAACGTATAAAGGGTGAATCATATGTCCTGATTTCATAAGAGCCAGACACTGAACTTATAAGTCATTTGCCTTGTGAATGTTAGTTTGATGTTTAATAAATGTCAAGATATTTCTTTGTCAAGTAATTAATAAACTTCTTTGTTTTTGTTTTTTTGGTTGTGCATGGGGACTTTCCACGTTTGATCTGTACAATGCATCACTTGATGACTCCTTTAAGGACAGATGCTGTGCTGACGGGCTTTTGAATCATAAATGTTATGAACACTGCGAGGATGATGCTATGCTTTTGTTTAGTCTGTGCTGCTTTGGTTCTGCTTTTTAGACTTAATACCTCTTTTGATGCCTAGGCACCAAAAATCTGATCTCTTTTTTTTTTTTATTAATTAACAGAAAAGTACAACCCTGGTTTTGCTGCAAGCCAAATTTCAGGCAGGAAAATGAAGACTAAACTGAACTGAGGTCTTAAATGCGTGATTAGAGTTTTTCTTTTTTATAGCTTTGATACTTTCATACTACAATTAAGTCAAATGTTAGTATTGTATTATTTTAAACAATGTATACGTTCAACAAGCCTAATGTGTTTATTAATTTTCTTTTTATAGAGATTAGATTGTAGTTAAAGCTACGACAAGGAACTTTCATATTTTGTTGATTTTGGAGGCTCCTGTGGAGCGTTTCCATTGTCACATCCACAAAATAGAACATCAAAAATAAAATTATCTGAAGGAAAATCGCTTCCTTCCTCATTTTAACTGAATGCCATTCTACTCACTGCAACTTTGCCTGAGAAAATGTAAACACGGGCTTGTTTCATCTGATTTCATGGAGAATCCGACCTGGTGGCAGCCAATAAGAATAACTTAAAATAAAGGCATCAATAATAAACTGTGACACTTTCATAACCAGTTAAAAACTCCTTGTAGTAGCTTTAAATTACCACCCAACTACTGCAAATTGTTGTTAAACTAGTAACTGCCTACACCTTAACACTGTCAATATGTTAATATAATTAAATGCAGCTTATATGAAAAATAAAAGACGTGTTAGTGAGGAAGGAGAGATGACATGAATGTGAGAGACCACATGAATGAATGTGTTGCTAAGGCTGCTGTGTATAATCCTCAGCTCTTGTCTCTTCCTCTGTGTATGGAGATTGATATCAGGCCTTTTCCTGTAGGGACCAGGAAGACACAGAGAAAAACCTCCTCTCACAGGATATTATTGTGTATCCCATAGGCCTGACCCCATTCACCACAGCAACTCATGTGAACTGACGCAGCTACGGGCAGCCGGTAGCACAATGAGGCACAGGCAGCTCGAGTCAGTAAAACAACACGGCAACAAAGGCCCTGTATCCCCCGACCAGCCTCAATAATCTGCTGTGGGCGCAATATCTGCTGACAACTCCGCTTCAGGCCCGAGCAGCCTTGTTGGGCCAATATTGAGACAAGGCTGCAGTGAGTGAGAGGTGGGGAAAGGAACAGTGCTGAGTTTTGACTTGTGCAAGGTCGGTCGGGCCCCGCTGCACTCTCAGACACACGGCTCCACGCTGCAGCAGCAATCTAAAACTCAAGACGTCAACAGGAATCCATTCTGGTAATCAGAGACAGGCAGGGTAATGTGGGATTTACCCACTTACACCCCATAACTCTCTGAAGACTTTCACAAGAGTCTGTGGTCGGAGGTCTAGGCTGAGTGAGTGGGTGGGTGAGTTCGGGTAAAACAGCAGAACTTGCTAGAAGTTGCAGCTTGTTGCCAAGACGTTGATGCCATTTATCATAACTTACATAAAAACATGGAGTCGTGGGAGTGTTGAAATTATACACCCCGAGAAATAATGGTTCCAAAAGGATTCTACCTGGAGGCTAAGGTTCTACCAAGAATCATAAGCTTCTGAATAACCCTTTTCTGAAGAAAGGGTTCGTTGAGGGTTCTTTGTAAGACTGAGGTTTCAATTAAGAACCGTTTTCATCCAAAGAATCCTTTTTGGAACAAAGAGTTCAAGGATTGTTCAAATCCCTGAAGAACTTTTTCATTAAGTGTATAAAAGGGTTCTTGGTAGAACCCCCTGAGTGGGTTCTAGATAAAAGCCATGGAATATAAAAGGGTTCTCTGTAGAACCCTGTGCTTGGGTTCTAGATAAAACTCTTGGATAATGAGATAATAAAAGGGTTCCCAGTAAAACCCTCTGGCTGGGTTCTAGATAGAACCCTTGAAATATAGAAGAGTTCTCAGCAGAATCTCCTAGTTGGGCTCTGGATGAAACCCTTGGAAAATGAAAAGCTTCTCAGTAGAACCTCCTGGGTGGGTTCTAGATAAAACCCGTGGACAATAGGATAATAAAAGGGCTCTCATTATAACCCCCTTGCTGGGTTCTAGATAGAACTCTTGGAACATAAAAATGCTTTCAATGTAGAAAGATTCTGGGTATAATCAACAGAGAGGGTTCTGGGTGGAACCATTATACTATCGAAGGGTTCCTCTTTTGAACTCTCATTGGGGGTTCTAGGGTATAAACATTTATGTTGGGCTCTAGGTATAACCCTTTGTGTTGGCTTCAAGGTATAAACCTTTTTGCTGGGTTCTAGGTATAACTCTTTATGCTGGGTTCTAGCTAGGTATTGGTCTAACCCTTTGTGTTGAGTTCTTGGTATGACTCTCTGAAAGGGTTCTAAGTGGAACTTTATAAAACCCTTCATGGTTCTGGTTCTGGTTCTTTATTTATACCTTTATTTCACAGAGTGTACTGTTAAGGAGAGCCAGAACACAATACTTTTTCTTGATCGAGTGTAGCAGGAATAGCAGTCCATTTCCTGAAGGGATGGCTGACTGATAGCACCGTCTCCACCCAGCTGACTCGACTGATGTAGTCATAACATCTTAATTCGCGGCTTGTGTGATCACCGCTAATGACGACCATCTAGGAACGTGTAAGGGATGGGGGCTCATCATCCCACCCATCCTGGCCGCTCACCAGACCATGACAGTGTAACATCTACGGAAGTGGGTGTTTATGGCAGGAGATCATGATGTGGATTCACTGTCTCCCAGACTTCCCCCACCACCCTCTCCCATGAGCCTTTGGAACTGCGATCTCCTGGAATGCTGCCACCACCACCGCTGTGCTCATTACCACTGTGGTCGGCCCTGGAATTACCGATGGGGACCAGGCTCTCCGAGGAAACAGTGAGGGATGCCTGAAACCAGACCGAGGCCTGCTGGAACCCTGTAATTAAGATTCTCCACTGAGTGCTGATACTATGGAAGAAACCAAACGACTTTACAGCATGCCTTATTTCAGAGTCTGATGAAAAGCCAAAATCCATTCAGCAAAATGGATCCACTCTGTACTGTACACAATATGGGCTGCTGGAAGAAAAGTGCATCAATGTGGGGGAGCGGCAGGAGGAAAAAAATGAAGTGTTGGATTACAAAGCACGTCACTGGAGTCAGAGCCTTCTCTTAAAAAGCAGTGCTGAGTGTGGAAACTCCACAGACAAGAGGCTGTGATAACATGAAAAGCTTATGAGCAGTAGTCTGTATCAAAGACAAACACTTAACCTTTTTCCTTGGTCAGATCAGCACTGTTAAATGCTAAAAAGTTTTTAACTGGGTATGAAACAGTCTGTTTCGTACTGATGCTTCTAGGGCTGCAAAGATTATTTTCACTGTAGATTAATCTGCTGTTTACTTGCATGAGTAATTGATTGATTGTTTAGACCATGAAATGTCTATAAAAATATAAAGAAAATGCTCAAAGTGATGTTTTCTGATGGCTTCTTTTGTCCAAACAACAGTTTTTGGGCTGTTAAGGCTCAACATTTACTATCTTAAATGACAAAGAAAAGCAGCATTGAAGAAGCTGGAACCAGCAAATGTTTTACATTTTTGCTTGAAAAATTACTGAGACCACTGACATAAAAAAGATGGACTCAGCTTTGTGCCACTCTACAAAAATTAAGCAAAATATCCAGGATAAGAGCGCTGCCATCTTGCTCTAATTACGTCGTTTGCAGCTAGAGTCAGCGCAGTAGTGATCAGGGTTCAAGATGCATTTTCAATACACCTGGCTGACTCAATTGCAAGCAGAGCTTAGCTAGCAATCATGACGTGAAACCCACATTTTATGGCATCAAATTAAAGATCAGTTAAAGCCAAAGAGCTAACTTAAATGGCAGGAACCATGTTAGAGAAAAACTGTCCCATTTGCTAACATGCAGGGGGCAGGGTTTATGGCCTATACTGCAGACAGCCACCAGGGGGAGATCAAGATGTTTTGGCCTCACTTCTGTCATGATCCCCACCTTTATATTTGGCTATGACTGAGACAATTAACTGATTATCAAAAAAGTTGACAACTAATTTTCTTTTAAACAACTAATCGATTAATGAACTAGACTTAACCTTGCAGCTCTAGACGCCTATACATGACCTACATAAGTAAAGGAGACCAGAGATCAGTGACAATACTGGCTATTTCTTTATGGTTCCTCCTTGATATCAGATGAAACAATAGATAATGATCAGATAGTTTAATTTTTGACATTATGTACTGCAGGTATGGTGGTGCAATATCACTTTTGGCAACCCAAAATAACCCAATATAAATTCCTTGTAGTAGCTTTAAGTGGTGCAGGGGTCTTAGTTCTCCAGCAGAGACAATGCAGGGGTAATAAGCACCATAGTGGCCTGCTCTCAGTCACTGGAGGCCATATGCTGGCCAGACACAGCAGGCCTGTCACAGCCCAGCGACAGCATAAATACAGAGGGCAAGAAGAGATGCTCCATTGTTCTCCAGAGGCTGAAGGGGCTGGCCGGGGATCATGACACCTTGTCCCTCTGAGTCATCATTTCTGAGGCCTCTGAGTGGACACTGATGGTCATCTCAGGGCCATTGGCAGGATGTGGTCACAGCTTTTCACCCATAAGTGCCCACCGGTGACAAAAGAACCAGGGGGACTCTGGGCGCACATAACAACACAGAGGTGTTGTCTTTAGCACCACAGTAGCACTGCATGTCTGTCAACATGTGCACTGTAGGAGATTGTGTTTATTCTGCTGCCGTGGGCACAAACAACTGCCACCAACCGGCCTGCTGCCCCACATGAGGCCTGAACATGTTGTTTGTCTGTGAAAGCAACCTGTTGTTCATAATCATGGTACAATACAGAACAAGTGATTAAACAGCAGAGTATTCAAACACAGCTGTTTTGTATTGATTGATCATAATTGCTTAGTCTGGTAGTTGAATTTGTAAACACATACTTTTAATTAAATAAGTAGTTAAGAAAGAAGAAGAAGCAGCAGCAGTGGAACAAGTATTCAGATCCTTAGATTATTAAGTAAAAATGGCAAGACCACACAACAAAAATATTCCATTAAATAAGTAAATGTACAGAGTTATTATCAGTAGTGTAAAGTAATTAAGCACATTTAGTACTATACTCGATTCTGTTACTTTATACTTCTTCTATGCTACCATGTATTTATTTCTCCACAACATTTATTTGATTGAATTGAGTTACCAGTTACTTTACAGATTCAAATTATGAATACAAAATTATCATAAAATATTATTATGGGTACACCTTCACCAGCACTAACATTTAAATCTTACGTACATTACAATCCAATAATATAACATACATTATTCTGACATGGTTCATTCCGAATAATGAGTCCTTTAACTTTCTGAAGCTATTAATTTGGTACTTTTACTTGATTAAAGTTGTGAATGCAAGACTTTATCTTGTAACAGAGTCTTTCTACATGGTGGTATTGCTGAGTCGTATCAACAAAATGTACTTTAAGTAGCAACAGATCAAATGCATCATATTTTCTTTCTGTTTTGCATGTAAAATCTTAATCTTAAGTAATTATAGCTGTCAATAAATGCAGCAGAGTTAAACTAGTGTGGAAGTAGAAAGTAGCAGAAAAAATAAATACTAAATTACAAGTAGTGAGTAGTGAACTCCGTTACTTCACAAATCACTTATTAAATAACGTGCTTTTTGTTTCTATTTTCAATTTTTATATACAGCCAAAATAGGATATTCAGTTAAACTCACAGTTAAAGTTTGCCGACTTTAATCAGCATCCCTCACCTCACACACTTCATCCGACCTAGTATTAATGTTGCCGCTGCTTCCCCGTCCGATGATTTTTCCTTTATATCATGTTATTAACCGACTGAAACTCTTTTGTTCTTACCTTTTAATGTGATGTGTGCTCCTCTACAGCATCCTTTCTGAGGCAGTGGCAGGACTCGTTCAGACTTTCTCTGGTCAGATGCGAGAGTGAAGCTTGGGACATCTGTTTCAGTCAACTCCACTTTCTCAGCGAAGGGGGAGGAGTTTAATAGATTTTTGCTAAAGTATTCCTACACTATTTAATCTCTCGTTATATTTACTTCAAAGGCTATCTTTTTATTTTCTAATCAATTGAAAATAATTTCTATTCACTAAAGTAAATGTTTGATCGGGAAAAGTCCATTTTTGGTTCCAGTGATCTCCCCGGACTCGTTTTAAATGGTTTGGTCCGACGCTGCTTACTTTCCAGACACGCTCTGCGTATTTGACACAGCACGCGACTCACTGAGGGGGCTTTTAATTTGAAAGGAGGCACAAAAGATGAATGGCCGGAGGGAGAGACAAGTTTTAGTAAAAACCCAGGACAGCTGGTGAATAAAGTGGTGGTGGCGAACAAGACCACACTCACCTCTTCACTCTGCCATGATGATGAGCCATTTATCCACACTCATTAATCCAAGAATTTAGGAACCAAAAAATGCACTTTAAGAATGTCAATGTAAATAGATTTGGGGAAATAAACACAGAAAATAATACAGAAGTACGTTTAAATTAATATATATATATATACATTGAAAATTAAAAATTAAACAAGAAAGCAAGGGAATGAATGCAACCGCAAATTTAAAAAAAATTAAAACAGAAATATCAATTTATTTCACATTTTGTAAATTAGTCAATGCCCACGTGCAGTTCTTACTTAAGTAAAATATCTGAATCTTTCTTTCACCACTGACTATGTGTATGACATGCAATACTAAAATAACCTAAATATAATTCTGAAATAACAAACAGGCTGCTTGTGTTTGCGTTCAGCCGGTGGCTTCCCCAGCTCTCCCAAATGTCTACAGTGCTTTAACCAGGCCCTTGGGTATTCCTAGCCTATATATCCTGAAAAGCCTCCTCCAGATGGCCTGTGCTTTCTCCTCTCGTCCCGTGATGGAATGAAAAGATCAGCTAATTAAACAAAGTCCCCATATCCATGTGAAAGAAGCGTGAGAGTCCTCGGGGAGAAGAGCTGCATGCAAATCAATCCCCAGTGCTTTGAATAGTGTCCAACAAACAACACAGCTCTGCAAACCATGAAGCCTTTATTTCCACAGGACACACGGACACACTAAAAATCAAAAGTCATGACAAAAACACATAAACAAACATACAAATGTGTCACACTGGGGAATTTCTATTGATACAAAACAGTTCTGTTGAGAAGTGTCTCTGTTAACAGTCCCATAGTGATGTTAAAGAAATGAAAGACTGATATGGCCCTTCTACTAAACAAATCATAGAACAGTCTCCTTTAATCCAGACAAGAAGCACAAGAAGTTGATTTGAAAAAATAAAAAGCATAAAAAATATCCACCCTCTCCACATTAGTAGCTTTCTTTTAATAACAAATATTTATCCACATTATTATCATCAACACAAAATGAGCACTTTCACTCCCTCATCAGAAACAGACCAAAGTTTAAGAAGATATTTCTAAATGTGGATTATGTGTATGCATGATCATGATTCTGTAATGTTTTAATAATATATATATATGTGTGTGTCTGTGTGTAATTGGGCAGACAGTGAACATAAAGGTAGGGCCACTGTGGTGAGATGCTGCAGGGGCTGATGGAAGCCTTGGGGCCTCACTGCTCAGATGCCTGTGTTCGCCTCAAGTTGTCCTTCACACGGACAAACTCTGGGATCTTCTGCTGGTTCTCACGTCGTCTGATCTCCTCCTGCTCATACTGGAAAAACAAAGGACAAGTCAGCATATAATGTTATACTATACTATTATACTGATGCATCAATGCATGAAGGAAGAAAAAAAAAAGTTCTGCCATATTTGCTTTTTGACGAAATATTGGATAATATGATCTTTTTGGGTGTTGAAGTGTTATCTGTTAAAAACCATTAAGATGGGAAATGTCTTAAATGTAAGTGTTTTTTTAAATGTAGAATCTGAATTTTAAATTAACCCGAACCTAGCACAAGCACCAGCACTAAGCACAATATTTCCCTCTAAAATATAATGAAGTAGAAGTACAGTAGAGCATAAAATGGAAATATTCAAGCAATATGGAAGTATTACTCTTTAAGTCAGTATTTGAGCGTTATAGTGGTCCCCCTATAAGATGACAAAACCATCAGTGGCCCTGTGCCAATTTGAGTTTGAGACTGATAGGTGCAAAAAGTTTTGGAATTGGTCCAGCAGATTGCTTCAGCAAACAGGCTGCAAAGGCTGCAACATAATCACTGGGGGAAACTGTGGCTGAGAAAGTACTTCCCCTAAAAGTACTTGATTTTACTCAGGGTCAATTTTCACAAAGATTCAAAGAAAACTCTTGGAGAGCTCTTAATTTAGCCTACAAAAGTCTAGCAAGGAGTCCTGGCTTAGTGTGGAGGTCTGGTTTACCCCAATGCTAGGTATGCTCAGTGTTGTGATCACTTTCATTTCTGCCTTCTCTGGTTTTATTTTCCTTTGTGAAACACTTTGTAACATTGTTAGAAAAGTGATATATAAATAAAGATTACTATTAACTAGAAAATGTCACTGTGTCATTAAGCATTTAGAGAGTATTTCTCCTTCCTCTCAACTCTTCACCATCTTTAAAGTGCCCTGAATAACTCTGATCTTTACAAGGATCTACTCTTAACTTCAAGGGAAAATTCTTAGAAAACATCAGTTCTGAGAATTTTCTAATAATTTCATCATTAGATAGACATTTCAGACAGGGGAACCGAAGCTGTTCTATTACTCTGCTCAAAGCCACCAGACTCCTTTGACAGAACCAGTAATTTTACTTCGTAGAACATGGTGGTTGCTGGTCTACCACTGCCTTGATCAGTTAGTTTGTGTGAGTTTGGTGTTTTAACATGTTAGTCTGGGTCCAAACTAACCCCTTTAACACAAGTTAAAAGGCTGAGATGATCTGCAGGACCAATGCCATTAATCATTTAGACCCCAAATATATAAAACTGTATGGCCCAGGTTTAAAAATACCAGAATTACTCTTTAAATTCCAACAACACCTGTGTGTTTGGGCTAAAGCTATTTTAGTGTTTTTAGTAATGACATTTTCTCTGTGCCTCTGACCTCCTCCAGCTTCTGCTGCCTCTTGCGGAGCTCCATCTCCAGGTCTGAGGGCCTCCGTTGTGCCATCTCCTCCTCCTTGTGCAGCTCCAGTCTGCGCTGCTCCAACACTCGTTTCAGCTCCGGCTTCTCCTCCAGCAGCAGTCCCCTGCATGGCCAGTCAGAGTCACACTCACAAACACAGTCCACCAGCCTGCCCTGCTCTGCTCTGAGATTCAAATATCAACCACACTGGGATCAGAGAGTTGAGGTCGGTATTTCCAGTGTGTGACCTAATGTACCGTTTATGGCTGAGCAGCAGCTCCCGGTGCAAGTTCTGGTAGCTCGGTGTCTCTGCTGAGGAACCATTCAGTCTCCTGGGCTGAACACTCTCGTCACCACTGCAGTCTGCTGTGGAGGGACGGGACAGTGGTGGGGGGCCAACAGAGGTCTCTGAGGAACATGAAACAACTCGTATCACCATGCAGTATGTTGACTTTGTGGGGATAAACAATGAGATTTTTGATAAATAGTTATCAGCAATGTGGATACAATGATTTGAAGTGTATAAAGTAAAGTAACAGAACAGCTATAACAGTCTGGTAAGTTCAGAAAATTACATCAATTTACTGTAATGCAGCCTTTAAAACCAGGAAGACACTGATGACTTATAAGATATCTAAAATCTAGGATGATATCTGGCCTTATATCACAATATCGATATAATATCGATATATTGCCCAGCTCTACTCAGATCTGATAAATTTTAATTCTGATGAAATTTTGAAATTGATGAACAGAACAAAGGTGCGCTCATCAGTCTGCAGCTGACTGTTATATGTTGTTAATGTGTGATTTCAGCCACAGAGTAATAGGATGAATACATTAAAGAAGCTGAAATGAAAGAAAAAAGACTTGAAGATTTGAATAATTATTTGAAAATATCATTTAAAAAACAGAATACATCCATTTTGGGACATAAGATCTTTATTTAGCATTACTGAAATCAGCCATGGAACAAGTGTGTTTACATTTTATCAGGCATTGTACTTCTAAAGATAATTCTATCAAATAAATCCTAATCCATCAATGAAATATTTGATTGACAGATCAATCAATCAATGTATTATTCAACTATATGAACTGACCTGGTTAATAGATTAAACAGATCAATCAAGATAGCAATCAGTGTTTGATTGGTAACATTTGAGTGATACTTTTCTATCAATCAAATACTCACAGCATCATCGTTCAGTATTCGTGTGTTAAAATACCTTTTTTGTGAGGTCCATATCCTGGTTTCTTTCAGTTAAAATGTATGAAAGAAGACAAAAGAAGAGACACATGTTTAAGGAAGTAACTACACAAGTAAATTATTAGCTAAGACAAAGATGAGATGCCAAAAATGTTCACATTGATGTACCAAAACCTGTTTGTCAAAAAAATCTTCATCTTGTTTTGATCTTCATCCGATTGGACAGAGGATAGCCTATAATTAGATCGTATAACAGCTAAAGGGGACGGTGCCCGCTGGGCTGCTTAAACAGGTGAGCTTTGTTTACTTGGAGAACAAAGGTGACGTAACAGTTTGTCCTGCCAGTGATTGTCTCTGGACAAACGCAACCAACGGTAAGAAAATGATGTGAATATCCGCATTTATTACACTCATGACAACAACATGAGGTGAAAACCTGGCATGACATCCTACTGTAACACAATTGTACAGATACCTCTGCCACACCCACTGAAACCAGATCCTCAGGAGTGAAGGATCAACAGGTGGCAGATAGATGCTGTTGTAACTGGTCTGAACAGCCTCTCTCAGACAAAGTCAAGCCAGGTGATAGCAGCATTTTTCTTTTCTAGACTACCTTCGAGATGAACATAACATCCCCGAGCTCTCCTCCTGAGATGCTTGGAGCTCAGAGGTATATTTGGGATTGTGCCTTTTACTGTTCCTGTCAGCAACATAAGCCTCCAAATCCTGTCCCTCCCCGGCCCCTGCAGGGAGGTTGAGCTGGTAGATAACCTGACTGGTGTCTGATCTGATGGAAGCCATTGTTCCCGCCAGGGCCTGCAGGGCTGGGACGGATTCCAGCAAAATCACTCCCTCTCTGCCCCTCTCCAGAACAGACACACTGAATTGTATTTTAGCTGAGTCTAACTTTACCCTTTTCATGCATTGAAAAACACCAAAATTTGAATGACTATTTGTTTTTCAAATGCCAATCGTGATAACTCACACATTATTCCTGCACTTTATATTTTCTACTTACTGGTGCTAGATATTTGCCTGCTCTGTGGCACATGTCTATACTATTCATACTGTATACTGACAAGACGGAGAGCACTAATTCCAGAGAAGCTGAAGTTTAGAGTAAAAAGAGTTTAAACTGACTGGGTAAACTGAAACAGATGGATATGATGTAATTCCTTTATTTGATATGTTTTTGAATGTACTGTTTTACCATAAAAACATACACAAAAAAACTAGGATTGCAAATTGTAAGCATCTTCCTCAATCAATCAGTGGTAATGGTCAATTAATTGATTAAATGTAATTAAAAAACAAAAGTTTTGCTTTTATCAAGCAATACAAAATGTGTTTTTTCCCCTCCATCAAAGCTTTATTTCCACAGTAACATATTGCATATTGTCTGACAGCATTACCTATGACACATAAAGACATGAGGCCTACATATCATTTCAGGTAATTAATATTATTAAAACAAAGAGATGGAACTTTGTTTTAATAATAATAATAATAATAACCCTAATATAAATATACGAAATCAATGTGAACCTTAATGTTTAAATAAGTGATTTAAAAGTACCTCACAAAATTGTGAACTGTGAGTCAAAAAATGATGTACAGCTACTTTGCTCAGGTAATGTTTGGCTAGCTACCTTTTTGGCAGGACTAGTTAAGCTGTTATATTCTCCATGACACGTTTCACATTCTGCTTTACTTATGTAGGACAACAAACTACATTAGAAAAATGTTAGTTCACCAAAATGAATTTAATGTATTTATTTACTTGTTTATTTAACAGTTATGGGGCCTTGGTCAAAGCTAGCTGTGGCTATTGCTAGCTAGCTATGACAGGAGTTGGCTGTCTTGCTTTAGCTAGCTGTTTAGTCAACCATTTGGGCCCAGCTTTTGGTCTTAATACATAGTTACTACATTTTGGTTTTGTAAGGCATTATTTATCTTAGCGTATTCATATCTACCTTTTACTATTTTTTCTTACGTACATCATTCTGCACTCGACTAATTTTTGCACTTCTGTTTAGATGCTAAATATGATTTTACTGAATTAACAATGATTTTATTGTTCCTCCACAGTCTCTGATCAGAGCTGTGTCCATAGCAATCGTCTGTTCTTCATTAACAACAGCCGCTATACAGAAAAAAACAGACCACAGAATGCTGTAATTGACCAATCAGAATCGAGTATTTAACCAAG
>JAJHUR010138531.1:0-32031 GCA_027495735.1 Lutjanus campechanus
CTAAATAAGAATTATGGTTTAAAAATGTGTATTTTGATTAGCATTAGGAGAACTCTGAGGAACTTTAAAATATAAAATGCCTACTCACTACGCCTGTACTGTGAAATTAAAAACAGTAACATTTTGTCAACTCTGACATTTACATTTAATAAAAAATATGTAATCACAAAGCTGACGGTTACAAGGTTTAATAGCCAAGAGTTTGATCTTTTAAAATATATTTTTCCCAGAGTAAAAATCAAAACCCCCCACAAAATTGGGTTTTGTCCCAGTTCTCAAGAATAAGTGATTTATCATTTCTTTACACAGACTTTAAAACTAAAAGAAGCACTTCTTTTTCCCCGTTGTGTTTAAAAGTGCCTCTGTTTTTGTCAGCGGTACTTTGACAAATTGGAATTGTAAATCTGTTTGTTCCCTGCAAACTTTTAATCTCTTACCTTGCCACACATGGAAGGCAATTAAGTCTCACCCTCAGCCCGCGCCTATGAATGGAAGGATTTTCAAATGCAGTCTGAAGTGATGAGAAGCACAGAGAACAATTAAGTCCAGACCCAAGGCCCCCCTCTCCATCTAGATGTGCTATCGATCAGTATGTGGTCATAAAACCTCCACTAAATTAATGTCTGCCCCACAGCAAAGACTATCAACTTTCTCGTCTGTCTCTCTTCCTGTTCCTCTGCTCCTCCACTGGCAGGATTAGCTCTGGCCGCAGTTACTCTCTTACAAACAGAGGCGCTAACTAGAACCAGAAATGGTTCTTCGGCTTGTCTTCATAGTAGAATGGTTATATGGATTCCACTTGGAACTCTGTAAGAAAGTTCGAGCTAGAACCCAACATAATAAGTTAAACCCAGAACCATCTGTGAGATGTTTCAACCAGAACCCTCTATAAGAGGTTCTACAGAGAACTCTCCTATGGTGCAGTGGTTCCACCCAGAACTCTCTCTAGGTGGTTATAGGTTTCACTTGGAACCCTTTTAGAGTTTCACCTAGAACTCAACATAAAGGGATGTACATAGAACCATCTGTGAAAACCTCCTATCAGAGGTTCTACAGAGAACCCTTCTATGGTGTAATGATTCCACTCACAACCCTCTCTGGGTGTTCTGTCAAGAATCTTTCCACCTTCTCACGGTTCAAATGGGAACACACCAAAGGGCTTATATCAAGAACCTTTTTATATTCCAAAGGCTTTATCTAGAAGGGTTCAACTGAGAACTCTTCCCGATTTCAAGGTTCTATCTAGAACCCACCCAAGGGATTCTACCAAGAAACCATTTGTATTCCAAGAGCTTTGTCTAGAACCCACCTGGGGGGGTTCTACCGCGCAGACTTTATATTCTAAAGGCTTTATCTAGAAGATACCCAGGGGGTTCTACCAAGAACTCCTCTTATATTCCAAGGGTTTAGGGTTAGGTTAGGGTTCTACCAAGAACCTGTTTATATTCCAAAGGCTTCCTATAGAACTCATCAAGGGGGTTCTACTGAGAACCCTTTTATATTACAAGGGTTTATCTCGAAGCTACCCAGGGGTTCTACCGAAAACCTTTTTGTATTCCAAAGTATTTATCTGGAACCTTTCTAGAGGGTTCTATCAGGAGCCCTTTCATATTCCGAGGGTTTTATCTAGAACCAGGAACCCTTTTATATTATGGTACAAAGACCCCTTGATGAAAGAGTTCTTCAAGGATTTCAACAATCTTTGAAGAACTCTTTCATCTAAAAAGGGTGCTTTGGGTGAGAGAGGGTTCTTAATGGAACCCTTTGTCTTACAAAGAACTCATGACAAACCTTTCCTTAAATAAAAGGGCTCCTCAGAAGCAAGTAGTTCTGGGCAGAATCTCAGCCCTTCAGGAGGAACCCTTTCGGAACCGTTATTTCTCAGAGTGTTCTCTCTCAGTAGAGCTCTCATACTGCACATTAGAGTGATATTCCCATTGGGCGGCATCACAATGGGTGCTTCCAATGTACATCTGCCGCCTCTGTCAAATACCATACACAGGAGATGGGCCTGCGTACTGACTCACACCAGCAGCTTGCATTATGATATTTTTTGACAAGGGCATCTGCCAAAACATCAGTCGCGAACTGTGTGATGCTCAGGGACGCACACTCCCAGAGCAGAGTATCCCTCTCCTTCTGTGATCACTGAAGGGGATTTGACACCAGAGCTGCGGGCTCCCAGGGTGGCAGCTGTCTAACACCGTATCCTGATTAATATCTACATTCAGAACGATTCACACGCTCTGCCAAGCACTCACCACGTCTCAGACGGTGTTACTGTGGAGAAAGAACTGGATCCACCGCTGCTGATAAAGGACTACTTTCTCATATTACTGTTCAGCCAACTCCTTTTTAATGACACCAATAATATATCATTTTTCAAGCAACACCTTGACAGTCTGTTCTGTCTGGCAGCTTAAAAGCAGAGGGCAGACGCACACGCTTTTGATATCTCTATTTCTCTCAACTCTCAGGCTTCACAGCACATGTATACAGTAGGGTAATGTTGGTGCATAAGTGATCCCAAGAGGTGAGCTTTGAAACAGACTATTATGTGAGCTGTCTATGGCCCAAGGTCAGCTCTAGATCATCCTGTATATCACCGGAGTCTCGTCCCACAGCAGTCCCTATCAGCCGATGAGTGACATCAATCGGGTAAACTTACTTATTGCCATGCTTTATTTCTCTTACCTCCGGAAACCATGGAAAGGCAGCGGTACCAGCCGAGCTTATCACCCGGCAGGACTCAGATTAGATCATACTGCAGCAAATTGAATCCCCCCCTCCCAGTTCAGGAAACCACTGAGGAATACACAGGCCCATGATGCTGCAACACATCTGATCTGTAATATAAGGCTGGTTCATATACTCAGCAGCAGGGCCCTGACAGCCCAATATCACTGTGACTGCACTCTGACAAATAAAGGTTCTAACTAGAACCAGAAAGGGTTCTGAATCTTTTATAAAGGTTCCACTTTCAGAGATTTCTACCTAGGACCCAACATAAATGGTTATACCCACAACCATCTGTGAAAACCTTCTATGAGAGGTTTTACAGAGAATCCTTCTATGGTGTACTGGTTCCACCCAGAACTCTTTCTGGGGATTCTATCAAGAACCTTTCCACCTTTCAAGGGTACTACCAAAAAACCCACCAAGGGGGTTTTACCAAGAACCCTTTTATATTCCAAAGGCTTTATCTAGAACCCAACCAGGGGGTTATACCAAGAATCCTTTTATATGCCCAGGGTTTTATCTAGAACCCACTCAGGGGTTTCTGCCAAAAACCCTTTTAATAGTCCAAGGGATTAATCTAGAACTGTTTTAGATTTCAAGAGTTCCATCAAGAACCCATCCAGGGGGGTCTACCTAGAGCCCTTTTATATTCCAAGGGTTTCATCTACAACCAACTGAGGGGGTTCTACTAAGAACCTTTTTCTATTCCAAACATTTTATCTAGAACTCATCCAAAGGGTTCTATTGTGAATCTTTTAATATTCCAAGGGTTTTACCTAGAACCTACTTGGGAGGTTCTGCTGAGAACCATTTCATATTTCAAAGACTTAATCTAGAATACATCCAAGGGGTTCTACCAAGACCCCTTTTATACTCCAAGGGTGTCATCTAGAATCTGCTCAGGGGTTCTACTGAGAACCCCTTTACATTGGAAGGGTTTCACCTAGCACCTACTTGGGGGTTCTACCGAGAACCTTTATATATTCCAAAGGCTTTACGACCCATTCAGTGGTTTCTACCAGGAATTCTTCTAGATTGCAAGGGTTTTATCTAGAATACACCCAGAAGGTTCTACCTAGAACCCTTTAATATAATTGAACAAAGAACCCTTGACAAAAGAGTTCTTTAAGGATTTCAACAATCCTTGAACTTTTTCTTACAAAAAGGTTTCTTTGGAAGAAAAGGGTTCTTATTGGAACATTTAGTCTTGATGAAGAAGCCTTGATGAACCCTTTTATTTAAAAAATGGTTCTGGATGAAACCTCAGCCCTTCAGGAGGAACCTTTTTGGAACCCTTATCTCTCAGAGTGTGCGATTGCAGGCACACATTAACGCATCTATCTTTGTGATGCCTGTTGGGAAAATTGCTAAGCCAAATAAAACGTGCCAAGTGCTCACAGTACCTCACAGAAAAATTGTATAAATCCTGACATTTAGCTCAAAAGAGTCCTACATTTTCCAGGAAAATAAATTGTTCACTTAAACACCAGGATGAAGTGTTGGCCAATCATCTGGAGAAAATATGGTTGTGAGCTGTGCTGGTGTGAAAATAGCCTGGTGAATGGTCTAACGAGATGGCGCCTGGCGCTGATTTTCAAGTACCAACCCCCGTTTTTTTTTATGGTGAAAGTTAATGGAACAGGTTGTTGCCGAGCTGCATGGGGTCAGACGGAACGAATGTCTCTTACCTGCCTGCTCCATTTCATCGGCGTCATGCAGGCCGTTGATGGAGGGCAGCTGCTGCACGGTGACCCACATCCAAGGTTACATCCCGCAACTGCCTTTGTTCATCATCATTTGATTTTTCCTCTCCTGAGCGTTCATCCTTTTGCTGGCTCCCCTCCATATTTATTCAAAATAGTCCGATTCTAGTCGCCAAATCTGATGGACTTAATAACACAATTTGGCTGAAATAAAAATCAAAACAAAAGCAAAAATATGTTAATCTAAAATATGTAATGTGTTTATTTATCATATGTGTTTTGACATGTAATCAATTCTTTTCAAAATAATATTGTCAGAGCACTGAACCAGGGACACATTACAGCAGAATTGTACTCTAAACTAGTCAGATCACATATTTGCTGGTCCCTACACATGTAATGTGTCCATAATTACCCTATAATACAGTAAATATGAATCAGGAGCAGCTAGTTAGCTTGTGTTAGCTGGAAACAGGTAACCTGGCTCTGTCCAGCAGTAACAAAATCCACAGCATCTCTAAAGCTCAATAATTAACTTGCAATATCTTGTTTACTGAAACAGAAGTGTATAAACGACAGTTCTTAATTTTAGCAGACTAGCTAGCTGTTCTCCCCTGTTTCCTGGCTTATCTCGGCTAACCGGTTGCCAGTTGGAGCTTCAAATGTAACAGATAGGAGAGTTGTATCAGTCTTTTCATCTAACTCCCTGCCAGAAAGTAAACATATTTTCCAAAATACTTACAGTGTATTTATGGGTGAGCATGTTGAGTAAAGGCTTAAAATATAAATAATAATATTTCTTAATATACTGTGGGAAATGGGCAGTGAAGTGACCGGGATATGATAGCAAATAATCACATTTTTTATTCTAACTGATGTTATGGTTCATACGTGACTGGTTTCTTACATTTTTCTGTACTCAGTACAGGGTTGGGAGGGTTATTTTAAAAATGTATTCTGATACAATTTCTAATTACTTGTTTAAAAATGTAATCAGTAACCTAATCCAAGTATCGCAGAAATAAAGTAACATAACTTGACTCATTTCTGTTAGTTTTGGATTACATCAATACCAAAAATGGTTAAATTGTTGAGCCTAATAGAATCTTTTATATTTGTTGTTACTGTAGGTTTATTGTTTGTCCAACTATAGTGCATTATTATTATTATGTGCATTTAAATGTATTTAATTAAGTATGCGCTTCACTCTTAAGACTCAAACGTAATCTCCATTTTTACTCAATGTAACTGTAATCTGATTTCGTCTTTTTTCTCTGATAGCGTAATGGATTACAGTTACCTTTTTTTGTTTCCTAATTAGGTAATCCTACTCTCACTGGAATGTACCACGTTAAATTTATACTCTCTTAATTGTTGCTGGAGAGCAAACGGAGCAAAACGACGAAGGAAAGCATAAAGAAAGATTTTCTTCCTCTTGATGTCAGAATACACAATGATCCTCCTCTGAACTCAGAACTCTCTGATCCCAGCCTCTCGTGTTTTTTTCCTTAGCACAGACTGCACACAGTGATGTATCATAACTCCGGCTGCATCAGTCACATGTTTATCTTCGATATGTTTACACCTTTACCTTTTTCCCCATCATTAAATTCATAATAGCAGTTGTGTGAAACGTGATTTGTGTGAAAGATACGAGCTCCTTGTCAAATGCAGCAGCCTCAGAGAGAGTTTCGGTGTACACACCTTTCTTCACAAATAATCTCTCAGCACTCTTTTATTCTCAGCTGCAGTGGCCCTTCACTGTGGATTGCCCATAGGCAGGTTAAGGTTAATCATATCTAGTTTCCTCTTCTCTCTGCGCTCTCTCATCTTTTCCTATCCTCCAGCATTCTGCAGTGACATTAGCAGCTACTAATGCGTTTGACATTTGTTTTAATAGATTTAATTTATGGGTGGGGAAACAATACATAGAGTAAACCAATAAATCAAACGGCAAATGAATGCTCTCTTTAACCCGATGGCAATGACTGGAATGCACCCAGCCAGGAGGGGGGGAAAAAACAGAGTAAATTATTGTTTTAAAAGTAGCTGTGAGATTAATGAAACATTAAGAGCACTGTGCTGGCTTAAGAGGTCACTGCCCACATTTAATAGGTTATTCAATCATACCCAGCTGGAACTCTGTGTGTGTTCGTTCCTTGCTTTGCTGAACGCAGTGGCATGCACCTTGCATGCCAACAGACTGCCGCCAGCAGAGATAGTTTAACAAATGAAAAAGCCGTCTGAAGACAGGAAGCCCACTGAATGTGATCAGAGCTCATGCCCATCAAACGCTGATGACCTTCAAGCATCATGCACGCTCTTTTTTTTTGCAGCGCATACCGCTGTTATTATTGCACACTTTGCCAATTTATGCAGACAATCTTATGGAATTTTGCCATTTTTGTTTTCCTGCACTCTTTCAGCGAGGATTATGCCGTCCAAGTCTTCTTTCTACATTCTATTTTAAATGAAGTGTGTTCTGAGAGAAAACAGGATTTCACACCCACTGTCAGTCTTTCTCTTTACTGATCCCACCATATTTATATTTTTCAATTATTTTTATTTTTCTACCACACATCTTTTGGATGTGCTGACATTGATGCTAACACAATGTGTCTGTTTATAAGTCTAAGTAGGGCATGAAAGACTTTGCCTTCCCAAGAACAGAAAAGAATCTCAGCCGAAGGTCAGTTATGGTAATGGATTAAGTAAGTTAGGGCCTTGAAATATTACCCAACATTTCACAGTTAACCAATCAGCAAAATGCTTTCTAAAAGCACTAGAATTTTTTTCTTTATTGACTTCTCCATCCATCAACCATATAAAAGATCCACAATCTGTTTAATAAAGGTGTCACAATTCTGCATTGACTTTTGCTTTTAAGGTTCCGATTCAATTCAATTTTTGATTTAAACGTGTTTTTGCACTGATGGCTGAACAATTGTTAGAGTCTCTAAAGATCAACAGATCATTGGTTTAGGCTCGCATTGTCAATTAATCTGTCGATCGTTTACTAGATTAATCGAGTAGTTGTTTGGTCCATAAAATGTCAAATATGTAAATGCCAAGACGATGTCCCCAGAAACCAGGAAGAAAACAGAAAATATTCACATTTAAGAAGCTAGAATGAGAAATTTTTGACTATTTTTTCTCTAAAAAGTACTTTGATTAATCAATTGTCAAAATAGATGGAAATTTATTTCATAATCCATTAATAAATGATTATTTGATCAATCTAATTTAAAAAGAGTTAACATGGGATCAAGTGTGATATAACAGCCAGTAAGCTACACTGTGTCTGTGACACTGTGAGTCACTGATTCTGCCTTTTCATTTTGCTGAAAGCTCATTTCGATTGTTTCCTGTTTTTAATATTGAAGCCGTGACACCTCGAATATTTATCATATAATGTCGCAGGGCTCATCAATAAGCATTGCCCGTCTGCTTGGGGCAAATTAAGTAACATGTCAGGCAAGTAAATTTGGCAGGTGGTCAAAAAGAATTAAACTATTGAACTATTTTGAAAATCACTGGATCATTAAAATAATTTTTCATGCAAAAAATGGCAGGAAGTGCTGTTAGTTTTTAGATTCTCAAATGTGGAGATTTCCTACTTTTCTCTATTTTATATCATATTAAACTGAATATCTTTGAGTTTTAGACCGACAAAACAAGACTTTTAAAGACATCACATTTGACCAAGAACATGTTGCAGCCCTAGATTAAACCAATTTCAGCTGTTATTTTTTATTTGATAGATCATTTTGTTCAGGGGCAAGCAAAAGTTGACTTTGGGCAAGTAGATTTGTGATCCACTTGAATCGTTGGACCCTTTGTTGGCCATTAAGTTGCTTCTAATCTCCTCAGTGTGGTTGCTATATGTACTAAAACCACACCCGTAATGAATTATAGTTCTTTTTGACTTCAGTAAATCATTAGTGATCACTGTTTCTTTGACGCATTAGTTTGACTGAAAAAAAATATTTTTGGAAAGAGATATTGGAAAATCTAACAAAAAGAGTGCCTTCACACTTTGAAGTCACAGTTCACAGAACATTTTGTGTCAAAATGTTTGAATCACACACAGCAGGGGTCTGCAGCTACTTGCAGCAAAAGTCTATTCAGCCTTTGTGTCATCCTGTCAACACAATGAAAAGCTCCTGCGTAGCTATAGGTCGACCGTATACATCACAAATAGAGATCCTGAGAACATATAACCTGACTCTTTATCTAATCAAGTGATGAACCCTTCTTTCATCTTGCCTCTTTCAGTGGAACTCCTGTGGCTGAAGGCTTTAACTGCCCCACACCTTTTACTGGGCTCATGCAGACACCTTTTAATAATTCCCACTTGGACCTCATTTCATGCTCACTCAGCTCTCTGTTCATCGTCCACCATCAGCGTGAGGCGAGCCACTCCAGACTCACACATGCATGCTCTCATCAGGCATACAGCCAGCATGTCACAAGTACAGGATGGCTTGCATCACTTCTCGAGGACACACAGATAATTAAAGAGGGAAGAGGGATTTAATAAGTGTTTTGGCTCTGTTGCGGTTGATACAGTGACCTGTCTGCAGACTGATCCCCAACTCCATGACGGCTCTGACAGCTTGTGATTATGGCTGGATATGTGAAGTAAGAAGATGGTATAACACTAATCTGGCTGAATAACAGCAGTGTGTCACTGAGTGTGCCAACTAAGCCTGGGTCGCTCAGAAGGCGCCCCGCAGCCACACCTCCTCGAGCTCTCAATGATGTACGACGCACTGCTCATGTTTATCAACTGTTGCAGGTTGCAGAGAGTCAGGTTCACACACAGTCATTACCTTCTTACCGAAAATAACTTCATTCTTTGGATTACTTTTTTCTAATAAACTCAGCTTTGCCATAGCGCGTCCATTTAGGAATAAGCTGTCATCCATTGTCACACTGTGACACCGCTTCTTAACTGGAAACCATGCAAATAAGCGAGCGAGCAAACAGCTGATTGCTTCAGTTCTTCTCAATGAGGTTGTCCAAACCTGCTCTGTGCATCAGCGAGCGGGCGCAGCGAGGTGCCACTTGTGTGAAAAAACACTCGCCTTGGCTCTAGTTTAGCACACTTTCGCACACTTGATTCACTTCCAACCTGTTTTAACTGATCGAAAACTCCTTGAAGTTTCTGTTTCCCATCATCAAAGTGGTCAATAGAGAGGAGGATAGACTAATTAACAAAGTTGAGAAGAAGCGTCTTTAATACGAGCAGAAGCAGCTTTTTTTATGGGAATATCTCATCTGCAGAAGGAGAAATAACAAGCACGCGACTGCAGCATCACTTGCTTTATATCTGGCCCTCCATTAGCTTGAGTTTGCTTACTCGCTTAGAAAGTGATGTAAGACATTTCAGGTTGGTTTAACTTGAAGAAAGTGTATTTTTTCCCTGGGTGTGTTCCAGATAAATGGGGGGGTTCTAGATCATATAAAAGGCTCTCAGTAGAACCCCATGGATGGGTTCTAGATAAAACCCTTAGAATATAAATGGGTTCTTGGTACAATCCCCTTTGTGGGCTCCAGATAAAATCCTTGGAATATAAGAGGTAGAACTCCAGAATGGGTGGAACCATTACACCATAGAATGGTTTCAGCTTTAGAGCCTTGCATAGGGAGTTCTTGATGGAACAGATGGTTTTAGGTATAACCCTCTTTGTTGGGTTCTAAGTAGAACTCTTTGAAGGGGTTCCAAGTGGATCCTTTATAAAAGGTTCTACCAGGAACCAAAAAGGGAACAAGCAGAATAAGCCTTTATACTTCTAGTTGGCACCATCTAGCATTTTGTGATGGAGATGCAAATCCTTGCCGTGCTGGGCTGATGTGGCGAATCAAACTGAGTTAAACCAGTCCAGCACATGTGTATGTAAAACAGAACATGTGTGCTCTACAGAACTGTTCTCGACCCATTACCACCACCAGTTAATGAAAGGTCAAACCCGCTCTGTCTATTCAATATATCTTAAGTAGTCCTGGTTGCTTCATTACTCCTCAACAAGCCTCACGTGCACCTGAAGTAACCCCTCGGCTCCACTCTCCGTGTTTTCCGTCATCCGTGGCCCCCGTCAACCTGCTCACCCTGTTACAAATTACCAAACAAATGAACCCTCTCGCTGGAGACAAATGAGGAAAAATAGTCTTTGAAGAGGACCATTTATTCAAATCCCGCCTGACAGTGTGGAATCTCTGATCCCATTCCTCTCCTTGAGAGCACGTGGCATAAAAGAAGTCAGGCAAAAAAAAAAAAAAAGACGGGGAATCACATCAGGCATTTCACAGGCTTTTAAATGACAAGTTCCATTGCACCGGCGCTAATATCTCCGAGAGGCGAGCTCATGCGCCCATACTGAAGAACCCAGGTAGAATTAAGCGAAAAGATGCTGTCAAATAAACCCTACATTGAAGCCAAACAAATCTCAGTGTCCATGTCATTGCACTCTTCAGTGCCTCTCTGTATGGCAAATGCATTTCCAGACCAGGCTATTTCATTTTCTCCACTAACATTTATGGATCAGGGTCATATATAAGATCATCTGTGCTCCTCTGTTTACGGTTTTCCTCGTGCATCTCTTCTTCCAAAGGCTTGGTGAAAGCAAATGATTTGTGACTAAATGACTGAAACATTAACTGTTGTCCTTGTGAATAGAACAGCAAGGACTTTATGATGGCCTGGATGTGATACTGTAATTTAAGTCTCGCTCCGGGATGAGACGGAGAGGAGAAAGTTATTCTGGCAGCTTTTACACAACTGCAATCCTTCAAAAGTTAACCCCCCAGAGTTTACCTCTATCGCTTCCCAAGTGCACCCCCGCTATGCCGCCATGAAGCTAGGCGCCACTTTAAGGTCATTTTCCCCATGTCTAATTTTACCCTTGGGTACGCTCGAGTAGAGCGTATAAGAGCAGCCATCATTTTAAACACTTGTTTCAGGCGCTATTTCTTTCTCAGTTTATGTGCCTTCATTCTGAGGTGATGGAGTGCTAATGAACAGACAGGCAGATGCATTTTGACTGAGGTCTTATGGCGCTCTCTCGAAGGCCTCGTCTCTGCCACATTACTTTGCCTGAACCCAACCTGAAGGAAAGCAGGGCGGGGTGCACCGCCTGACTCATGGGTAACAAATGAGCCACATCATCAGGTGTATCGGTTCATCTGAGGGACTAAGAAAGATCCCTGTGTGCCATCAGGTGGATGTTTGATAGACACTGCTGAGACCAGATGCAAGCTAATGAGCTGTAATGAATGCTAATCTTTCTGGACAAAACATGGCTGTGTCAGCACCGCCCTGAATGCAGTGTTAATCCTTTAAGTAGTGGTCACTGGTCAGCTTTCTTTGTTAAGATATTAAAATTGGATTTTGCAGAAAAAGATTAGAATTCTTTCAGCTGCACTTTGTTTTACAGTACACAAATAAGATGAAACAAGCTGTGCTTTGTATCAAATTAGACAAAACTAGAAATCATATGTTCTTTAGTAGACATTAAACAAACACAACTCCCTCACTACATATATGGAATTCTGACTTTCTTAAATATGTTTTTACAAATCAGCTGTATAATACAAACAAAACCAAAGGAACTGTATCAGTGCTGTATTCCCAAATAATACAATTCAACTGGAATTCAGACAACTTGGCTGAATCACTTTAGTTCAGTTTCTCTCCAAATAGCTTGTAAACCATATGGAACAACATTGAACTAGCTTCAAATCCTAATCACCAAACTGTTCACCTAATATTTCTGCACAGAACCTATTTAACACCAAAAATTGGTAAGCAGCATCTCCTTTCTGTCAATTTTGTCCACAAGGCTGCGGAGGTACCTTTACACATATGCTGTGGGAATGCTCTGAGGTACAGGCCTTTTGTTTGAGACGTCACTGAATCCTTATCAGAAATGAGGAGATTCCATGTTCGCTCACCTGGGAGGGAAAAGACAGGGTTGAACAGGGGGTTATAAAATCACCAAATGTTGATTTTTAGATATGCATGTGTGCGTATGCGCAAGTGTAGGTTTGTATACATGCTACATATATAAGTGGACTTAATTATCTGTGTACGCAGATGCAGGTGTATGCCAATTTTTTAAAGCTATATACAGTATAGATATATGTGTTTGTATATTACCTGCATGGTAGACACTTTTGCGTACACGCATGATATACTATGAATTAATTTAACTTGAGTTATTTATGAAAGTTTTTGTTCTGTCAGCATGAACTAATAAAAAGATGCTTACAAAAAATAAATAACTATACTCTAATTTGACACCACACGCCAAATGTACGCAAAGGGGCAGTACAGTTCTGTTCAGTCTGTAATTATCCTCTAATAAACTCTAATAAGGGTTTAACAGTGGAAAACAATACACTTTATTATGTGATAGAAAAGTTGTGTTGTAACGTGCCCCTAATTACACTCTAACAAAACTGTCTAATAAGGAACATACTATTTCTAGTTTACAAAGGACAGGTTGTTACGTCTTATCGGTGCTCTGTAAAATAAAGTGCGACCAGTCTTCTCTGCATAAATGTGAAGTTCAGAGACTCAGGATCACAGGAACTACTTATTTTACTATTCCAGTAATGAAAGAAAAATTGTGGTCAGTTAACTGAGGGTTTCCCAGTGAGAAAGTATCCGTGTGAACGCAGCCTGTGGGGAGCCAATCAACAGATTCAGGCAAGGGGAAATAACAAAGCCCAGAGCTGGAGGTGTTAGATCACAGAAGGAGGAAGAACGCACCATGGTTCTGTTACCACATGATTCACTCCTGATATAGCAGGCTGAGCTCTTCTAACTCACCTTGCTGTAGGAGCCAGCTGAGGTCCCCATATACAACCCTGGAGTGCCACATCGAGAGCTCTCTACTCCATCAACCCGCTATGTTATCTACACTTTCAACTTTTTGACCCCGAACAAAGGATAGATAGCAAATATGAAAGTAACTCACCATTAATGCCTGCACAATGGCTTGCTGGGGAAGAGCCGTGTCAACCAGTGGCTTTTGCCCACAAGGCGAGAGCATTCTTCACACCTGTCTGCAAGGATAAGTGGGCTTGTCACAAGCAGAGCTAATCTGTTGCAACGCTCAGTCACACTCAATCCCCCAGTGGTGCTCTCCGCTTGTCCTTGAATGTCTGCTGGCATTGGAAGCATACTTGGGCCGCTGATCAGTCTAACCGTGGTGGAAAACATGTCAATGAACGGCAGCAGCATCTCCTCTTCTGGCAGACAGCCTAGAGAACTTTTGCCCTTTACAGTTTACACTTTTTCATGCCCTTTAGTTTGACATGAACAAGATCTACCCTAAAATTGACACACCGTTTGATCGGTGTGGGTCATTAGCTAATATTACACCATTCAAAACAATGTTTGTGTGAACGTTAAGCTGTCACTCAAGAAGAGAAATGAATGCAATCAACAAAGTGCTTTGTCTCTAAAGCCATCAACACCGAGTGAGACGAGACAGAGAAACAGTGAAGAGGCTATCAGAGACATAAGGAGCGTGGTATTATAACTTGGACGGCATTCAGACTATGAACAGGGAATGCTGATGTGCAATCACTTCTGTGTTCACTGGTGAAAATGTTCCCCAAAAGTGTTGCATTCTTTCAGTGTTACTGGACATTTAAAGTTCACTGTTGTGCAAACACAAGACAATAACATTAGTAACAGCAGTTATTGTGAAATGCGAGAAATGGTCTAAAGAGGGAGGATGTGTACGTAATGTTTGCAAATTGTTTTAGCTCCTTAACTACAAATCATGTACGCTTAAAATTTTTGTTTGCCCTTTTTGAATATCTGACGTAGAATCCGGCCCCTGAAATCATCAGTCAGAAACCCCCTAGTCAACTGAGAAAGCAATTGTTTTTTGTCGTCCTTTGTCAGTCAGTGTGTATTACAAAAACAGGACAAAACAGATTGAAGCTTGCAAAAATGCACCAGGATAACTTTTCAATGGGGAATTATAAATATATAATTTGTATTGGTGAAATGAGTGGTTGGTAAAAAAAAAGCTTCAGTTCTTGTTTTTTAGCTGCGTTATTGTACAAAGTGCAATGCAACAGCATGACAGGCTGTAAACTGTACAAGACAAGTCGCAAAATCACTACAAACCACAAAACTAACTGTGAGGGAAGCAGAGAAAAGTGATAGAAACGGAGCGCAGCTGACGTGCTGAGCGTGCGGGGCAGTTGATGCTTGTTTGTTTGCGTGGTTTTGCCACTAACAGGCTCAGATAGTTATGTTTTGTTTAACCAGTAACAGCTGTTTTATTGCTCTCTACCAAATTAACCAGAATCCCTTTGAAAAACTGCAACTTTAACATCATCATCGTCCGCATTCAAGCTCAACAGAAACAAAATGAAACTCTCCAAAAACGTCTTGTTTCATCCTTCCATTGTTCCAACAGTCACCGAGGCTGGTGTGGTTGAAATAAACACTGAATTCACAGCTTGAAGGAGAGTGGGGCTTGCAGGGCAGGTGACTCCAGACAGGAGCTGCAGCCTGGGGAGAGAAGCTGCACAGTGCACCGACTTTATAACTGAACTATAGGAGGATGCACATTTTTACTTTCTCTGTGTGATCTGATGTTTTAACATCACAGATGATAAAGACGGTGAAACATTCTCATGTGGGCTCACGTGAATATTCGAATTGAACGGCCAAATCTAGCCCTAGCTTGCGGTGCAGCTTGAGATTTTCAGACGTATTTCTGGTATTCTACTGATAATACATCCTACTATTCCAGACAGGCATTGGTTTCCATTATTTTTCTGTGTAATGAGAGTTAAAGGGCAGACTCTTTAAACCGGAGTTGCTCTATCCATCACAGTTAACATCAAGTCTCCATTAGTGTTTGTGAAAGAGGCTTCATCTTTGCAGTATATAAAGTAGTGCAGACCTACAATACTGCTTTTCCAAGCAGTGATAGTGTAACTAAAATGACCTAAAGTAGTACTGATGTCCATTGCGATAGATTCAGTCAGTTTCTTGTGTCTGCTAATATTGTAATATTGCAAAGAAATCAGTGGAAGCCAGTGGATGACTGGAAAAATCCATCCAAAAAATATAAAACAAATTAGCACGGTTTGCAGAATGGTTAGCTCTGATGTAAAGTATATTTGATTCATAGTAAATAGGGGGAAAAACATGCAAAACCATTACGACGGTCCTTTCACTTGGAATTGCAGTAGCTGGTTATATTTGCTGTAATCTGAAGGACAAGCACACCTTCATCCAAAAAATCCCAAAGAATTGTCCTGAGTTTATTCTGTGCTTGTTTGACATTGAGAAATTGCCCCAAAAAACCACAGGATGGGGATGTGCTGTATCATCTTATTAATTCTGCCTGTCCTTCATGGACCAGGAAGAAACAACCTTTTATACAAGGAGAACAAGAACTGCCCTCTTTGTTCACGCTCAGAGAAGTTAGTCTGTCATAAAATAAGGATTTGATAAGATGAGACAAGGTGGTTATGATGAACTTCAATAGCAGCAAAATTTTGTTTTCCACATCTTTTCCTTTTGATGTAAGATAGAATAGAGAGTTGCTCTCCACTCTGGAAACCGAGTCGTAGCTTAGGAAGAGAAGTTGCTCGTGTGGAAATGTTACTCTGACTGGCCAAGATCAAAGGTTTGGAATAATGAAGAGACAATGTCATGGTTTTTTGTTTTAGAGTGAATTTTTCTTTTTAAAGCTGGTACGATATCAAAGCCGAAGAATGCAATTATTTTTCCAAAACCAAAATGCTTTGAAAAAAAAAAGTAGCGAGAAAGTGGGACAGCAAAAAGTGGGACAAGAGGGACGGCATGTGTCAGATTTAAATCAAATCAAATACTCATTGAAATATAAAAATGTTGACACCTGTCATTGTAGAATCAAATTACTTTGATGACTGATGACTCGCTCACGTGAATATTCATGAATATCTCAAATGAATGTTGTAGTTACTATTAATGTATATGCCATTAGGTTCATATACCATCTCTCTACCCGAATTTTCAATATGTAATGAGTGTTCATTAAATTGGTGGCCTGTATGCTGGGGAGTATAGCGTCTCCAACTGACTGAACTCTTCACAAAAGCTTTAATTGTCTAGAAAATACACAGCACTATACTGTAGCCGCATGATCTCAGTTTGAACAAATCACAAGCGTAAAAAGGAAAAAAGTGAAAGAATAAACATCTTTTAATGTTGTGACAAAATATAATAGGCCTTATATTATAAATCTAAGTAATATGAATCAATGCTGAAGATACTGTAGGTATACTTGACTTTCAGCTACAGAAAACATAACGTGTATCAAAAGCAGTCAGTGCAAAATACACACAATGCAGCTTTAAAAGGATAGTAAGGATGATTTGAAGTGTGATTGTATGAGGAATCTATTGATAAGCATTGTGTTACCTGCAGTATAAGACGGTTGGCAAGCCCCCAGTTTGCAGCAGCAGCAGGAGTACCAGTGTAGGAAGCTAACGTTATGTACTACTGTGGACAGGGTCAGCGGCAAAACATATTTTAGCCACTCTAAAAAAGGTTCACCCAAATCAATCAGTAGTCTCAAGTGTATACTTAATTTAGAATATCTACGCTGCTTTAGTTTCCCATCAGACAACCTCTTACTCGATGGGAGACTGTATTTAGACAAGCCAACCAAAGATAACCAACCAAACTCAATAGGCAAAATTAGTAATTTTACCTTGCAAAGCACAGGAGTTGCTGGTCTGCCGCTGCCTCAAGCAGTTAGTTTACTTGCATTGTTGTGTGATTTGGGGAAACCAAACTGTCCTTTTAAAACACAGAAGTCACATAATAATACAAACAAAGTAACCGATCAAGGCAGCGGTAGACCAGCAGCTCCTGTGTTCAGTTACTGATTTTGCCTATGTACTTTGGTTGGTTAGGAGAGAGCTAAGTGGCTAAAATGTCTTTTGTTTTGGACCCTGTCCACAGCAGTTTATTGCTGAGCTTCTGTAACTCATACAACCCTACATCAAATAATCCAAACTGTCCCTTTAACCCACTTAATTTCACCATGCATTACACACTTTAGGAGAACAGCAGCAGATATTATCAGTGCAAACATAACTGCTTATTAACAATAAAAGCATTGCCAGTTTAGAGCTAACTTAGCCATCTTTCCAGCTTGCGCACACTTACTTTGAAATTCAGTAAAACTATGGAAATACATTAAAAATGTTACACATATATAACTGAAAGGCTGACAAACCTTGTGCCTTTATGATCAAGGTACTAAACAAACTTTTTTATTTTATTCGGAAGATACACTTTTACAATGCTAACACTCTCTAGCCATTTTGAATAGATATCTAGAATATATAATATATTTGAATGGACATATAATATCGTAGCCTGAAGTAAATCGCTGTGAGATGAAGACACATGGAAAAAAACGCTCAAAGTATACTCGACCATACTGAAGGTAATTTACAGGACGTAAGAAAGTGGTCCTTGAGATTCTCATTGCCACAGTGCATTCAGAGCTTCACTAAAGTGTTTCAGCACTCTGTGGCCAAGGACGAGGAGCATCAGCGAAGAAGAATACTGCAAAGCTTGCTAGATACGTTTAACACAACTGTCCAGTAAACACAGTGGGAATGATTCAGTCCTACATGTCAACACAGCTATTTATGTCGCTGTTGTTATTGTTCGTTTGCCCAGTGTAAATGCAAATCGAAGCGTAACATCTTCACGTCAACACAGCTATGGTCTGAACCCAGCTGTAAATCCCTCTTTTTTTTTTCTTTTTTTTTTTGCCCCAATCCAGTGGAACCAGAGTGCTTTCATTTCCAAATGTTAGCGTTGAGTGTTTGGATTTCACAAATGCAACAAAGAGGGCTTAAGCAGAAATGATGACTGCTACAAAAACACACAGAGAGATGTGCCAGGAGGACTGAATAATATCAGGGGGCTGACGTGTTTTCAGAATATGCTCCGTTGAATGGCACCATCTCAGAACAGAAGTGGGGACAGCCTTTGGCAAAATCTGCTGAGTCAATTGAGGAATTGTTTCTCTCTGAAAGATTTATTTTCACAGACTGTGATACAGTCATGCCGCTTGGATATATAGTAAATGTTGGAAACCCGGCCTGTTCATTCATGACTGTGCGGTAAGACATGTTAAGAGCTGCGAGCTTTAAGTGTGTTTCTTAATGAATCATTAACACTTCAGTCTCCTCGTCGGCTTCGCTGCCGAATTGAGCAAATCCCTCAATGCTACAGTGTCTCACCTCTCTCCAGTCTCCCATATATGAACAGGTACAGTTCAGTGAATGTCAGCGGAATAAATGTTCTGCAGGAATTAAAATGCCGATAGGCAGTAGATTACACAGGTAAAATGGCATGTACTTAAGGCAAAGTCTACAAAAATGTCTAGCTCCTACATTTATTGAAAGCTCTAATAGATACTTTAATTTCTTCGGGCTGCTGCAGAAATGACTGTGTGACATTTCAATATAATTTCAAGAGTATTTTTTCAGATTCTGTGACTGTCAAAGGATGTAAAATATAGTCTTTAAGAGTTTTATAAGAAAATCCACATGGAGATATTTGTGTCTCACTTAACTGTCAGGGTAATATTTGACGGTTTTAGCTTGCATACCAATTGAATTGTTAAAGGCTTTAAAGAGTCAGAGGCAACTTTTGTATTAATCTACAAACCCAAGTCCCAAAAAAGTTGTTTTTTATTAAATGTAAATAAAAACAAAAATGCAGTGATTTGCAAACTCTTTTCAATCTATATTCAATTAAATACAGTACAGAGACAAGATTTTTAAAGTTCAAACTGTACTTCATAACGCACCACACATTCATACTCAAAGGGAGACAGGTCTAGACTCTGCAGGCAGGTCAGTCTAGTACCTGAACTCTTTTACTACAAAGCTATGCTCTTGTAACACATGCAAAATGTGGTTTGGCCTTACTGAAATAAGCAGGGCCTCCTGGATGGCAGCATATGTCGCTCTAAAACCTGTATGTACCTTTCAGCATTAATGAGGCCTCAGAGATTTGATAGTTACCCATGATGCCACAGGCACTTAAACACCCCTCATACCATCACAGATGGTGGCTTTTGAACTCATGACGGCCCTCTGAGCAGGCCTCGCTCCACAGGAGCCTGGTGGGCGGAGTGGGGTCATCAGGGAGATTCAGCTCACCTGGCTGAAGGAGTTTAAAAGCCGGGGCAGACAGCCAGTCTTCCTCTCTCCTCCTGGCTTCCACACTGTTTGATTTTGTTGCATTTAGTTTGTCTTTAATTTCTGAAATGTAGACTCTTCAGACCGCAGCACACTTTTCCGCTTGGCGTCAGTCCATCTCAGATGAACTCAAGTCAGTCTGGATGCTGTTGATACTTGGCTTCCACTTTGCATAGTAGAGCCTAAACTTTACAGTTGTTATGTAACACCAAACTGTTGTCTGAAGTGTTCCCAAGTCCATGTAGTATTGATTATACTTTTATGTTGTTGTTTTTTTAATGCAGTGCTGCCTGGGGGGGTCAAAGGTCATGAGCATTCAGTGTTGGTTTTTAACCTTGCCCCTTACATGCAGAGATTTCTCTGGATTCTTTGAATCTTTGAATGTTATTAAGGATTGTAGATGGTGAAATCTCTAAACTCCCATTGGACTATTTGCCCACACAGTTTTTTCACAAAGTGGTGAACCTCACCCCATCTATGCTCGTGAACGACTGAGCCTTTTGAGGACGCCCTCTTAATTATAACACCATCAGTTGTTAGCAGTTATGCTGTTTTATCAATTGAATGTTCTAAACAGATGGTTTTCGAGCACTTCACAAGTTTCCCAATGTTTTGTTGCCCCTGGCCCACCTTTTTTGGAACATGTTGCAGGTGCCAAATCCTCACCCTCACCATTGATCGCCATGTTATTCAGCATCATTAATGATATGACATTGTTGTTTGGTGTCTCTTCACTGTGTGACTGCATGTTCTTCTATCAGGCAGGACAGCCAGTCCTATCAACCAGCGTCTACTTTCAGCTTCAGAAAGCTTGAGGCATGATGTCTGTACTATCATTCAAAGTTAAACTGCGATATTGATCCACACATGCAGAGAAGAAATGCATTCATTCACCACCATAAATCTACTTATAGTAATAATGATAAAATGGAAAAGACTGCGAGCTTGGTCCATTTGTGGTAATAAAATCTCTGTCTGTCTTGCAGCCAATCCCACCGGCGCTGGACCGAAGGGTTACCCAGACACGTCGGAGGTCTTCCGGGAGTCCAGCAGCACGACGGGGATGGTGGTCGGCATCGTGGCAGCAGCGGCGCTGTGTATTCTCATCCTGCTGTACGCTATGTATAAATACAGGAACAGGGACGAGGGTTCGTACCACGTGGACGAGAGTCGCAACTACATCAGCAACTCGGCGCAGTCCAACGGCACCGTCGTCAAAGAGAAACCAGTGAACACTGCAAAAACCTCAAGCAAGAACAAGAAGAACAAGGACAAGGAGTACTACGTGTGATTGTCAAAGCTTTGGTCTCTGCCAAGACCAACTCAAACATTTATCGAAAAGACAAATCAGGACATCAACATGTGTACAGTATAATAACAAAGATGAACATTATTTAGTCATTTTTTCCTATAAGACAATGCTCTGAAAAGTAAATATGAAAAATGAAAAAACAACTTTCTCTAGACTCAAGCACTCGACAGTGGAAACGTTTAACTGTCCAGAAAGAGACTGTCGGAAAAATGGCTCTGGCAACCATATGAAAATTAACTGAACACATATCTAACACGTCAACCAAACAACATTAACCCATCTGTGACTTGTTTTCTTGGCCAGGATGATGTGATCTACAAAAACTCCCTCGTTTCTGGTAAGCAGAGGAGCACAGATGCACTTTTCCAAACGGAGATTCAGCATTACAGACTTTTCATTTACATTGCCTGTGTTTGTGTTGTTGGGACTTTTTCTACAGAAAATGACACAATGCATAAATAAATACATACATAAATACGCCAAACATTTACTGTGGAAGACAGAAGAAAAAAAAATCAGGTGGCGGCGAGTTCAGAAAGAGAAAAAAATCTGAGGAATCAGCCAAAGTACACACTGAAGAGGCAGCGACGGCCGGCAGAGACTAATACCTGGCTGACTGAGCTGCCGCAGTTCAAAGATGAGAACGGATGGTAGTTTCTCTTGAAAGACTGCGTTTTAAAGGAAGAATACGTCCATTGTGCCAGTAAGAAATCTGGAGGCCTTCGTTTTCACAATCGTGTGAACTCAAAGGAGAGAGGTTCCTCAGAATCGTGGGGATGTCTCAAAAAGTGATCAATTGGGAGCCATGCACGCAAAATTATCTTATTACAGTACGTATGTTTATATACAGTACAACCACATCTATATGTGCTTTCTGGACTGTGACAAAGTGGTGTTTTATAGCCTGTTGTATAGATGATGCAAACTATAACTGCTCCTCAACCATTTTGGAATAAAACTTCAAAAAAAAAAAGGACAAAAAGAAGACATAAGTGTTATTAAGTGTTGCTAGACATAGAAGATTTTATGAATACATCTGCATTTTTTTTTCAGTTGGATAATAATTTGATTCTCCCCTGTTTTTACATGTGTTCCTATATAGTTTTTATACAAATGCCAACCTGAGATAGATCATCCCGGACCAGTAGTAGCCTAACCGTACCCAAAAAAACTGCACAAGGCGGCGTCGGTAGCGTGGCATGACAACTTGTGTGGCTCTCTCTTAAAGGAAAACCGGTAGAATCACTGCCTTCCTCCACAATCCTGACTTACATGAGTGAGAATGAAGACCGAGAATATGAGTGATGATGATGATGATGATGATAATGATGATGATGATGATGATGATGATGATGATGATGATGATGATGGATGACCACGATGATTAAGATAAATTAACTTGCTGTGTGTGTTTCCAAGTGGTATTATTAAGATTGTCCAATGTGTGCTTGGGCTGATGCAAAACCAGAGGAGAATAGCTCAAATAAGTCTCCGTTTCAACTGTTCTGTGTTTGTTCTGTCATTCTGTCAGTCAATTCTGCTTTCCAGAGACCTGTACTTGGAATGAGTATGAGGAAAATGACCATGAACTATAAATGATGATTATAAATTCTCTTTGTTCGCTCCTCTTTTATTTCTTCTTGGGTGTTTTATGTTCAATTGTAACTCTTCTTGTGCTCCACGTAAAAAGAGAAATTAATTATAAAAACTAGTTTTGAAAAATCAAATGAATAAAATATGACCTAAGTGAACTTAAACCAGTCTATTGACAAAATGTATCAAAGAAACATGCAGGTATGGTCTTCAGTTTGTCGTCAAGGGAACGCTCCGATAGCTCGTCTGACTCAATGAAAAGTTTAAAAAACAAGACCTTTTTTTATTCCTTCGAAACCTGAGACCTGCATTACCCACAATGCAACTCAGCTGCTTACAGGAGAGGAAGAAAGGAGGAAGGAAGGAGGAAGAACGGAAGCATCTGACCGCAGAAAGATAAAAGTACATTTTGATTTAATAGATATTCTTCAAACCAACTCAAGAAATGAGTGTTAGCAATTTTATTTCATCGTCTTGGATAGAAAAATATGACTGACGAGATATGAGGTCGTTGTTTTTTTAATGCAGTGTCAATTTTAAAAAATTCTGATCCCCACTCCATACCAGCTGGTAGCGATAATGCACAATTTGTGTTTGTCGACCGCCTGTAAAACTTAAAAACAAAAAGAAGAGGACAAAGAACTGCTGACAGGTTAAAGATTTGGCTGCAGAGGTCTGGTAAGCACTCATTTCTACCTCCACACCCACACGTTTTCATTTTCAAACTTGTAGTTTGACCCAAAGAATCTAAATACTTCAAACAACATTTTTACACGAGCATTAGTGCTCCAGACCTGTAAACTGACTTTGACGTGTAAAATTGGTGGAGTTCCTCTTAAGATGTTGATACTGATTTCTGTTTTTTAGCTGGTTCATCATTTTTATATGATTTTGGCTCTTGGTGTAATTTCAGCCATTACATCAATTCATGCATTATATGACTTATAGCAGGGGAGGGACTAAGTCACACCTACGCAAATCAGAAGTGTCAAGTCTCAAACTTCAAGTCTCAAGCTAGTCTGAAGTAAGAATTAATCAAGTCGAATCTCTGCTACAAGTCCAGCAAGTTACAAATCAAGTCATACAAAATTCTGATGATCGAAAATTTGAGTTTAAACTGTTGCAGCCTGCTTACACCTTTTAAATCTTACTAATATCTGACATTTTGTGGCAATCAATAACAAGCCTCCTAAATGAACTACAATGCAGAATGGGGCTCTGAAGTTATGATATACCTTTATGTATGAAACAAAGAAAATTTAGTTCTTAAATTTTCTGCACAGGCTAGCACACAACAAATCTTTAGGACAAAGTTGACTAATCTCAATGTCACCAGTTTGTTCTGGCTGTATCAACGTTTCAGTGGCCTCCATGTAAAAAATATAAAAAAAGTATGTGTATTCTAAGACCATATACAGCAATATAGAAAAATAGAAATAAGAGGTATAAAATCTGTAAACACATAAATAGTTTACCAACAACAACAATGCTGAAGATGGGGGATAAGTCTGTTAGGGTGCAAATATTATAAATGAGAGTATAGGTTGGTTTAAATACACAGTATAAATAAATAAATGCAGTAATGATACCAGTGTACTGCACTATTGAATTATTATTATTGCACCAATTATTGAACTGTTGAATTATTGCACAAATAACCATATTCTTAGATCAGTATTGCACATATGACGATAAAAATCAAATATAAATAATAATTAGCTTCTGATGAGTCGAACATATAAGTGACTAACATGACATAATGGAATTTAATGTCTCAGGATAAATATGTTTCCATATTTTTAAACTTGTTCAGAGGAAGCGTTTGAAACTGAAATCATGAAATAAAAATAACATTGTTGAATAAATTAAAGACATGAAGGGTTAAGTATCATATTGGTTTTAAATATATTTTTTAAACTCTGTTGTATAATATTGAATTCCATGTTTTTGACCTCAGATAAATTGCGTGCGCCTCATCAGATAAGGTATCGGCATGTTTATCTTGTTAAATTAACTTTAAGCACTGAGCTGTTGCTTGACTTTAAATTGAAATCACAAACTCTCAACCTCAGAGTAGAAATTCCAACCGAAAGTCTGGTGAGAGTCTGACCGACAAATAGATACAACACTTGACACTACTGTAATATATATACAGTACATGTACAGTATATAATGGTAATATTGTCCTAAATATAGCCTCACACTTTACAGTGATCCATGAAATGTATGCACACAGTGGCACAACGCCCCACTGACTTTTCAGCCTATAATTTCCGCTTGTATGTGTGCAGCTCTGACAGCTGTCACATGTTTTGTATAGAAAAGCAACCATAACAACATCATTTGTGTGAGGAAGGGCAACAAAATTAAGGTTTTTTTTGGCCAGACGACTGTTTGGTTTTACTGCAAAAATTCTTTCTTATTTCTTCTTTGGTATAAATTCTCTGTTTCCATATTTTGAAGCTTGTTCAAAGGAAGCAATTTAAACTAAAATCATCTTTCAGGCAATTTCCTTGACAGTTTGGGGTTTTTTATTTCATTTTGCTGCTGTCCAAAAGCTTTAAATATTACTTTTATTCACTGTTATGACTTTACTTTGGTAAAAATAAATAAATAAATTAATTAAATAAATAAATAAAAATACCGATATGACATAAAATAAAAATTTAGGTTTGAAGACATGTTCAGGGCATTTTAATCACTTCATTTCTTTTAAACATATTTCAGACTCTGTTGTATTAAACTCTTTTCCATTGCCATGAAATAATCCTTAATATTTCACTTGGAATAAATGAACCGTTTATTAGTAAAGGCCTTCATTAAAGAATGAGGTTAATTCACACAAAGTAATTCATGTTTTTCTTTTAGTTTTCCCTTGATGTCCCCAAAGCAATTTTTTATTTTCAATGAGACACATTTGCAATATAATTATAAATAAATACAAATATGCTTTTTTTTTATTGTGTAGATCAAATTAAATTCTGTCCAATTATAAATATATATCAATGCAAACTGTAAATATTATTTTTATCATTATTATTATTAACTGTGCACCTCTGAAATTGCGTTTCACCTCATCTGTTAGTTTGTATTTTTGTGCTTTCTGAACAAAAAAAACTACGATTCCCATAAATCCCACAAAAAATGACCATTTTGGTTAAACTGGGTGCAAAAATGTGACCACTCTAAACAATGAACACATATTAAACTCAACAAATCTTGTTTCACTAATATTCATCATTTATATGGCAGAACAAGGAACACATAAAGTTTATGAAAAACTAAGTATTGTTTAATATTTACATTATTAACACTTCATGTAAATGTTCCTAACAGGGTGAAACTCCCTCACAGTCCACATCTGAACAAATCACCTATAATTAATATTATTTACTTGCTTGAGCTCTGCCAGGTCAAGCTCCTAAAGGTTAGACATATAATTTACCTGATATTATGTCAAAAACATGAAACTTTTCCAAAAGTTATCACATTAAAATATCACCAACAGATCAGCTACCACCATGTTGGTTTTTATCTCTAGATAAAGTGTGTGCACCTCATCAGATAAGGCATGGCCATGCTAAATTAACTTTTAGCACTGAGCTGTTACTTGACTTAAATTGAAGTTGCACGCTCTCAACCTCACATTGGAAATTCTACTCAGGAGTCTAGTAACAGTGTCGAGTACTTTATCTGAACAATCAGATGCAGTACTTGACACTGACGCATCACTTGAAAAGGGTGCAAGTAGAGACAAAGGTATGTAAACGTGGTACTCGTTCAAACTGAAGCATTACTTCTACCTTCATGTCTTGGTTTGATTCTCAGAGAATAGACGGAGTCGAACAAAAGCACAGAGGTGTGAGAGGATATGAGCGGGATTTACACTCCTGCAGCAAACAGATGGTTCCTCAAGAGGCTCCGCCCGATTGTCTCAGCTCGTCTTCAGCTGCTCAAGCACCTTTCTGATGTGATAATCTGTAATGTGCGAGATGTTACTGATCTCCATTCATTTCTGTTGGCTGAGTCTTGCCCAAGGAAACTTCAGCAGCGTCGTCGCTCGCTAAAACAATGTCACACGTCATATAAATAGCTCCATGTTGAAGTAGAAATGCAAGGATCCACATTGGTGTGGTGCCACAAGTACTGGTGAGAATGTTAAACATAAAGCAGGAAGTTCCGTTTTAAAGGACAGTTCGCCCCCAAATCAAAAATGCACATTTTTCCTCTGGCCTGTGGTATCATTTATCCATCTACATTTTTTTTTTCTTGGTGAGAGTTGCAGAGTTTTAAAGATATCAGTTGTGGAGAGTCTAGTCTTCTCTGAAGTTGTCAAAATGAAATTTGACAACGTTTTTATACAGAAGGCTCATAAAAAACTAAAAAAAGATACTGGAATCAATTCTAATTGATGTTAATTTTTTGGCAATAAAGCTTTGGAATTAATCATTATTCTGTGAGGGCTAGAGGGGCTCAACTTTTCTGAGATGCAAGTGGGGGGGCTCCAAGGAGAAAAGGTTGGGAACCACTGGACTAAATGGCACTCATGCTTGTGGTATTCAAAACACCAAAATAAAATAAAATAAAATAAAATGGACTGCTGCACAGGTGCATACGACATTACCTTTTTCAAAGCAGTAAAGGCCCTAAGACATGATTAGTGGTAAACATGCTTCGTGCTGCCTGTCCCACTGTTTTCCCTTGGCATGGCGCACTATCTGAACTTTGACCTTGTTTGCCACTGACCTGTCAAAGCGCAGCCAATGAGATAACAGCTGTATGTGACGACACAGACAGAAGCAACCACAGATGTAGGGAAGCAACACAAGCAGGAGAGGGAGAGATTCGAGTCTTGAGGGGAACCCTGCGAAAGATCTTGCGAGAGTAATTATTCTGACATTTGTACAAGGACACAATGAAGGCACAACACACACAAATCTTTCAAGAGTTTTGCAAATCAAGGGTTCCCATCCAGGCAAGGCAAGTGTTTCAGGGTTCCCTAAACTGTATAACACAATATACCACCATGAGGCGTAATGAGGAACATGGAAATGCATTCGGTTTTCTCACCAAAATAATTGTGGACAATTTGGTAATCCCCGAAATTGGTAGGGACATGTCTCTACTGTCCCTGTCCAATTCTATGCCCTTGTAACAGATGTGAAATAACCAAGATTTTCTCAACCTTGACCATGACACTGAGAAAATACGTTTACAGGGCCTTTAAGTTGTACCTTCATGAGTTTAAGGGCTTATCACACGCCTAAACACTGCACAGCACTTAGTGGGACAGGGTTTTTCTGCTGTTTGTAGTTATCATGGCAACAGTCATTTCTTTTTCCTTCCTGTGTTGATGATTGCAGGGTAAACAATATAATTATAACAATATCTACCAGGAGTGTGTGCTTGTACAAAAATAATTGGCCACTGCAATGCGATGCCACTGCCAGATGACTTTGCAATGCAGCAAAAGTGAAGCCAGGTTAAACTTGTTAGTGCTTTTTGCCTCTGCATTGAGATCCCTGCTGTGTAGCGGCCTCATTGACATTAATGAGGAATAATATTGGTGGCCTTACACATTACAGTGACCTGTGAAATGTATTGACACAATGGCACAGCACTGATCTTGACCTGCTGACTTTGTAATATGAATTTCAGCAATGTCTGACATCTGTTGTCATGGAAATACTACCACAAGAACATCATTTGCATGAGTAAGAATTGCACATTTATTTTTTGAGGCTAAAAGATTGCCTTTGTTTTGCTGCAAAATCTGATTGCGTGCACATTTGACCTCATTCTTTTCATGTTGAATGATTATTATTTCTGTCAGATGTCCTCATGGGAAAAGTTTAGGTACAGTAGGTAGTCTTTATTTATCCCCATGAGGAAGTTTCAGTCTCACAGCAGCAGATATATGTAAGGAACAGAAAAACAGATCATAAATAAGAAAGAGCAAAGCAATACAATGAAAAAGAATAAAAGATACTAACAATACTAATAAAAGTGTGTGAGAACCGGGTGCATAGGCATCAATAAAAGATAAAATAAGGTATAAAATATGTAAAACAGTGCAAACGCTGCAAATAAAGAATATGAACCAGTAAAATATAAGATGTGAAAGGACAGGATGGGATGGAATGGGAAAGGAAAGCAAAAAGAGTACTGTACAGTATGATATATCATGATACAATATATGACAGGACAGCTCAGAACAGGATGTATTTTAGGTTAAAAGAGGCTCTGTTTAAAGAAGGGTATAATAAGCACAGTGCATTCGAACAGAGTATGGCAGACAGAGGAAGACAGGTGGGTAGTTTGTGGGGTCACGGCATTGACGCACCATTAAATCATTAAAGTAAGGGCAGTCTAAAATACCAGTATTTTAGAGCTCATATACCATTCAGAATGAGTTGTCAACCTTAGGGGATTGCTTGAAAATGCAGATGGAGGTCACAAAACCAATATTAAGTCTAAAATTCATACATAAATAACTGTGATGACTATGGTGGTCAAAAGCTTGTGATTCAGTTATTACATAATACGAGTGCTTGTTAGGCACACAGAGGACAAGGGGGAGATCCTTTGAAGTGTTTATCCACATAAATGAGTGTTTTTTATGACCATAAATAGCCAAAATAAGACATCAAAATATTTCAGTCTGATAATCCTCTAACACGGATTCAAAACGAATTGGATGTTCCATCAAACAGTGTAACAGGCTGAGGAAAATATACCTAAAACCTGTCAGAAAATACATCACATTTCAAAACATATAGTTGTTTTTCCTATAATCCTTGTGGACCTGATTTCACAATGTTGAAAATGTAATGCAAGGGTGATCTGATCACAGGCCAGGAAAGTTCAGGATGCTATGGAAATGTGTGTTGTAGTCAAATATGTGCATCATATGCTGTGTTTTAAAAAAAAAAAAATTCCAACAGTCCACTGCCGACTAAGCAACTGGCAATTGCCGATATTGCACCTCAAGCCCATTTCTGCCAATGTAATGGTTAAAAAAAGGTCGGAAAGGTGAGAAACTTTGTCGAAATAATAACTAAGAACACATGTCAAACTCAAGGCTCATGGGCCAAATCCGGCGAGGCACCTCATTTTATGTGACCGACAAGAGATTGCAAAGAGAAACTTTGCTCAATTCAATTCTTTGCTGTGTTACAGAAGAACAGTGTAAACTAAATATAAAACTAAATGTTGCTGAAGGAAATCCAGATTTTGTTATCTGCTCAATGAAGGCATCCAGACACAAGTTCAATCAGGAGAGACTCTGAGTAAGATGATTTGTTTATTGCATGGAATCACACAGAAGTCTTTGGCGGTTAGACCCTATTGCAGTGAATAGAATATGGACATATATAAATAGGGGGTGGTGAGCAGGAGTTAGAGGAAATCCCCCCGGGGTCTAGACACTGGTGGTGGTGGTGATGGGATGATGATGTAGAGGCTAGGTGGTGAAGAGACTCTTGACTCTTGCTGCCTGGACCTGATGATGGCATGGGGAAGGGACAAGGTGATGGACTCTGGCTGCCTGGGTCCGAAGACTGGAGGAGAAGGGGTGGAGGAGGGTTGCGCATTGTCTGTATGGCACTGATGGAGCAAAGACAGCAGAGATTTAAAGTTTGACAGTGGCGGCAATTGACTGGCAACGAGACCGTGGCAGAGTCTGATTGGATAGTAGAGAGGAAGGTGAACGCCCACGACCAGCTGATTAGAGAGAGGAGTGAGAGAATAGAGGAATTCTGAATGAACAGCGTAAAGAAGGTCTTCCTGATTGAACTCACGCTGAGCTTCATTTGTCAATGTACATTAGGTAGCATCTCAGTATTATATAGCTGTTTCCAGCAGTAGTAGTAGTAGCAGCCTTGCAAGATGACATCATTATATTTTTACACAAATATAGATTTTGGATTTGAAACTTTGCTTGTAAGCTACCCAAACTGAAACAGCCCTAAACGATATCTTAATTTAGCTTCTTATTTCTTTTTTTAAATAATTTGTACATAACTGAATGTCTGCTTATTTTTCCTAGACTTATACTTTCAAAGTTAGTTATTAATTATTAAGTTATTACTAAAACATATAATAATCAAATGCAGAGGCAGTTATATTGTATGATAACAAGTAGATACATATAGTCTTAGATTTACAACCAGCCATTTGAGGGCAGCCATAATGCTCATGTGACACAGAATGATGTTTAGTTAGACAAACCTGACTTAGAATCCTAAAATAATGATTTAGTATTTCTGAAAACTGACTTGGTATATCAAAATAATGACTTGGTACCTTAAAATAATGAGAAACCTTCTAAAAATGCTTTACATATTTGTCACGGTTTAAAGTTTTTCCTGTTATATTTTGGTAAAATCTCCCCTTATGTGTCTTTGCTGTCTTAATGATGTCTTATGTGTCTTTGTCCGTTTTCCCACCCTTTTGATTTACGATTGTTTTCACCTGTCCTTCCCTCTTTTGTGGCTATTTTCATCTCGCCTGTATGTCAAATCTCCTCGACTTTTCTTGCGGAGTTTTTGGATTGTTGCATTCTCTGACTTTTGCTTTCCCTGCCTCACCAGGCGGATTTGTTTGCCTTTGTTGGACTCTTCTTTAAGTTTTTGTTCACTGATTTTTGTTATTAAACTAAATCAACCACCAGCTCAGTGTTCAAGTCTGCATTTTGGGTCCAGTTCTCTGGTTTTCCTGGTCCCTTGACAATTTGTCACAACACTAAGTAATTGTTTTGAGATAATAAGTCATGTGGGGGGCACCACAAAGCAATCACGCTGAGGACACTCAGCAGCAGCACTGAAAATAAAGTAAAAGTAAATGAAAAATTCATCCTTTATACATTCAAGAGGTTTCATTGCTTCTACTGACTGTACAGGAGTCCCTTTAACCTCATTCACATCATGTTGTCACATGACAGTCGCTGAGGTTACACATGAGATGTAAAGGTCACATGGCATGTCATGAGAGAGACATCAGATTTCAAGTGATTTACAGTGTGAAATGTTGTTGTAGCCTACAGCTTGAGACAAAATGTCAGGACAGCAGTTCAAGTAGGCGGTTAGAGGTATCGCGGATCCACCAACATCGCGTCTCCTCCTCCCCCACTGCTCAAGGACACTTGTTCCAGTTTCACACATAAATGACATCCCTCACTCTTCTGTCAAGCTGCTGTTATTTTCTGTTTTCTTCTGGCTGGATGTCTGTCTTAATATGTTGTTTTGGTTTTGAAAATCTCAAGAATGCTGCGTTTTCTTCAGCTGCCGATGTGTTTACCCGGCCACGTATAGAAAAGATATGTTATTTATGTTGTTTTCCACCGAGTTCATCTTGGCCATGCACTTCCTGGATTTCTATCTTGACCTCCACATACAGCATCTTAACTAAAGGCTGCGATTCCCTGGAGATAGT
>JAJHUR010138532.1:0-17400 GCA_027495735.1 Lutjanus campechanus
TTGTTAGTTAGTTGTTAGATGTTTTGTCACATGCACCAACTTCCTTCCTTGCTCTCTGACGTATCCGACTCATCCCATGTTTTCCCAGAGGTTACAGCAACTAGTTAGCAAAATCTTACCTATATCTTGAATATATTGTGGATTTAACTGGGTTTGACCATTGTTGAGAACATTTGGGATAATGTAAGCACACATCTCAACAAAATATATGAGATATGTCTAGTATTTTTAGATATTTTAATGCACAAATCTTACATAGTAAAGCTTTAACTCGTCCCTTAACCTGCCACAAAATCAAAATGCTGCTTAAATTTTAATACATGAGCAATAATAATTCAGTAATATAGTATATGATATTATGACACTGAAAGGAGCCATTATACTGTATTATGAGTACTTTCACTTTTGATCATTTTTATTTACTTTGGGAAACACTGATCAACATTTTTCACCATTTTATGACATTTTATGGATCAAACAACTTTTCAATTAATCATGAAAATGATTGAGAGATGAATCATTAATGAAAGTAATCGTTTGTTGCAGCTGTAATGGAACCACCTAAAATGTACATTAACATCATAAATCCATGGTGCTATAAAAGAGAGTAAAGAAAACAGATCGATTCATGTGAAATGCAGAAACATTACTAAATTATTCAAAACCATGTTGGTTGTTGCTTGTTATTCAAAGAGAATGCTGGTTTCTAAGAGATGTGCCTCACTTCTTAAACCAGGGGTTGTTTGTGTTCATGACCACAACCATCAACAAAATGTGCTTCAGTAAGGACAAAGAGCAAGTACAAAGTTTCGAAGCATTAACAAACTCAAAAGGACAAATAATCTTTCTCTTATTCTGTACCTACCTACAGCTGCCAGAAGCAGTCCTTTTAGAAAATCTTTGTCCTGCCCCCTGAAAGAAAAAGAGGGCACATTGAATACTTATCCTTGCAGAGACAGGGAACCAATGTTCTGCCCTTTTTTTTTTTTTCCTTTTTTAACTGATTTTTTACTGCATTGTATTTTCTCCAGCTGCACTAAACCATTTTCCATTAAGGGCAGAATAACACACCTATTTGGCACAAAACTGTGCACAAGTAAAGATGAGTATTATTGGATTAAATTCAAAGGGTTCAGAGAAAAATATTCCCCTGAAAGATGTTTGTATTTTGCAATTTGTAGATATGAAACATCCCACACAGACAGAGAGTAACTCTCGCTTATTCTTTTTCTCATTCATTCATTTGTTAAGGAGGTAAGATACAGAGGACTTAACTGATCCAGATCTCTTCACTCGGCTCCCATTTTATCTGCGGCTCTGCTGTCTGTGCAGGAAGCTTTGCATTTATATCGGTATGAGAATTTATTAATGTACAGCATATTCCTATTAGAGATTAAGTCTTTATCTACCCAGGTTCCATTTAGTGTATCGAATTTTGGCTATTTCATCACACTAAATGTAGCTCTCTTTCAATGCCACAATATTACTTTTTTTTTCTTTTTTTGATGCAGCAGTTGAAAGAACCCTCACTGAGAGTAAATGAAATACATTTTTGATGTTTTTAGAAAATATATTTTGTATTTATCCTAATAGAAAAACAGCACTTCACTCTAAAAACTATAATTTCCTAAATAAATGCGTCTCTGTGGAACAGAATGATTTTGCTGCATGCTGTGTTGATGCTATCCTTTCAAACTGTGCAATATCAATTTTTCACTCTGGTGTAATATCAATTCAAGCTGCAATGTCAATATTCCCTGTGTCCAATGGTGAATGCAAATTCAGCTGTTGAGTCAGTTTCTGTTTCTTGCATATTATTGTTACCATTTGTATTTAGTTCTTGTTATCTTGCCTCTTTTCTTATTTATCAATTTCTGCTTTTTATTGATGCCTCTTGCTATTGTGCTATCTCCTTTGCTGCTGTAAATTCTGCTCCCAATTCCCCCATTGTGGGATAAATAAAGGTTTATCCTGCCTTATTTTTGTCCACTTTTCAATACATTTTATTAATACATCAGAAATAGCCTACAGTGCAGTCCAGGCAACACTGAGCACATCATTTGAAGTTTTAACAAAAAAGGCAATGGCACAACCTACTGGACATGTGGTGAAATGCAATTTCAAAATATGTACTGTCAGCTCAAATGACAGCAAATAATCATACTTTACCTATAAATGTATGCATTTAAATGCATCCAATGCATGCAATTTAAATGTTGACTTATTTCAAATGTGTCAGGGTGCATGTAAATGTATTCCTAATGCATTATATAAATGTAGAATATATTCTATATTTCAAATGTATCATAGAACTGGTAAAATTGATCTCCAGTTAGGTGTGATTTTCTGCAAAATGCTTTCAACTCCTGCAACATCTGCATGTACCACCATAACCACAAGATGTCACAACTCCACTTTCTACAGCTTCACACAGTACTGTATCTTAAGCACAGATTTTACTGGCAATGTGGAGGATGGGTTAATTAGTCTGCAACTTATAAATTTTCATTCAAGGAGACTGAGACATCTGTCTGCACTATAACACATCATCCCACAGGGCTGTGTTCACCGTGTTATCTCTATAATTGGTTTGGCATGCGCATCTGTGCCTTAGTAATAAGCTGTAAATACGTTTTAAAGACTTTTTCACAGTAGCCATATTAGCAGGTTAACACAGGTTTAATTCATTTAATCAATTAAGGTCCCTTTCATTTAGTGCAGCAGAGCCTTTTCAATGAGTCAACATGCACAACAGAAGTACCCTGACTCTGTTTGACCAGAACAGAAGGGAACCTTAAGTATTATCAATGATAACACCTGTGTTCACTGTACTCTTTCATGTCAAAATGACTGCTCTGAAGGTCTATACTGCATCTTAAGAATCATTAATCACCATGGGTATAAAGATACAGAGGATGGATATAATGACAATTTTGTCTGAGTGGATGAATTTGGAGGCCAAATCATATGTTTGTATCAAAATTATAGGGTTCCTTTGGGTGGACAAATATGAACAATTATCTGGTGCACAATAATAAAGATTTTTACCTTAATTCCCATGCTGTGGCTCTTTGGTTTTTGAGTCATTTGAGACTAGCAGAGACCTAGCACCTGCAAAAGATTTTTTTTTAAAAAGGTCACATGTGGTCTGACAAATATTACCTAAGTTTTAAAGGCATTTTTACATGTTTCAAAGCTTATACTACGCAGCTGGTATTAAAATAAAGTATCATCTCCCTTACACAGGTAAGATATTCGCTTAACTTGTTCAGCAAGTTGATGCTAACTTAATTAAACAAAAGATGGCAGCCGGAAGGGATAAAGGTGTCAGGTGTTTCTGAAGTGAGAAAAATAACCTACAATATACATATAATTTAATAAAACTGAAAAGAAATTTAATGTAGCTTAATGATTATAAGCCTTTCAGTTTTATCGTTGAATATCTTACTTTCTGTCGCCATCTTTGTTTAACTAAACTAATTTACAACAACTTGGGACAATAGTTAAAAGTTTTACTATGCAGCCAGTGGAATACCTTAATTATTATCCGTAAAACATCTTTGAAAAAAAAGAAAGCCATAATAGTTATGAAATGTTGTGCTTTACAAACTTACTTGTATTGTAGTGAAGAGGGATAATTAGCTAACAGTTAGCTCTATGACTCGAAGCAAAAAGGTGTGGCACTGCTGTCACTCATGGCCTACCTTAGTACTTGAAGGGGAAAGGAGTTTTTTAGGTCAAACTGGAACTGAAAAAAGATGTTTTAAGTTTCTTAAAGGTCAGAAGCTTCTTTGCTAACCCTAGGAAAAAGTCACATTTATATTTTATGTACGACAAAGTAGGAATTTTTGTAGTAACTCGTTGCTAACTTCAGCAGTGGGATGAGCAAGATAAGCGAACTGCGCATGCGCTTCAGGAAGCCATGGCAACAACGTTTGGAACCCGTATCAACCACGTTGCTAACGTAATGTTGTGCGTACTGTTTTTAACGTAGCCGTGGCATGGTTGGGAGTTGTGCATTTAAGCGAACTTGACAGTTTCATGTAGCTATAATAACCGCTGCTATTGTATGGGCGTTACAAAGTGATGCGAAAAAATACCGACTTCGGTTAAATTACACGGACAGTCTCTCCTCTTTTCACCCGGAAGAACAGGTTAGTAGAAAGGAAGCTCTTCACATGCTAATTTTGAGTTAGCAAGTAGGGTAACGTTAGCTGCTTTATAGTGTTCTAACAGAGTTATACTTCACAGATAAGTTAAGTTATGTTTCACAGATAATATTTACGATTTTACAGGCGACCCTTCACAATCCATTTACAATAAGAATTATAAAAAGAGTAAAATATTTGGGTTGGCTAGATTTTACGTAAGGACTTTTCTGGATACCATTCGCTTATAGAGACGTATTATGATCACAGTGAGTAAAAATAACAATTATTTGGACCAAGGCTAGTCGTGTGTAAGCTATTTGTTATCGCAAAATATGATAAATTGATTCCTGGCAAGAGAAGTATGAAAAAACATTAATACCAAGTTCATTCATACAGTGTCTTTGACAGATATGGAATTTCTCCCAGTACTTGAGCCACTTGACAAACCCAAAGAAGGAATATGGTAAGTAATGTAGAATTCAGATTAATAAATTGTACTTGTAATGTAAGGAGATGTTTATTATTTTATTTTATTTTACTGGAACTGTTTTGCTGTCAACAGGTATTCTTTGATACCCAGGGGAAGTGCTCCAGGTGTTAGTGTGGGTCACACCTGCACATTTATTCCATCTGGAGATGGAGGAAAAGGAAGAATCCTTATTGTTGGGGGAGCAAACCCCAGCAGTAGTTTCTCACATTCAGATACCATAAATTTAGGTAAAAATGCCAACAAAGACTGTGAAAATGTTAAATATTTTGGTGATTAATTAATTAAAGTATTTTTTGACCCTCATGGATAAAGCATCTATCACCAAAAAATATGAAGCTAAGACAAACAAAAGTTATTTATTTGGCAGGTCATTAATGTTTTCCCTTAACATTCACATAATAGGGCTTTCTTTTGCATGTTTGTCCTTCCCGACTTCATCAGATAATCATGAATGGGACGTCCCAGAGTGGGAGGGTCTGGACTCACGGTATGAACACTGCAGCTTTGTGCCAGAGAGCTGCCCTCAGAGCCTGTGGGTGTTTGGAGGGGCACAGCAGAGCGGCAATCGCAATTGTATCCAGAATTTACAACTAACAGGTAAAAAATGAACATTTTATTTGTTATGGTAATCTGTGATCTTCATGAATAGCATAACACTTGGGTGATTTCAGACTTGCACGTTTCAGACGTAGATAAACAATCTATTGAGATAACACTGCCACTTGGGATTTAACTATGATGTAACCAATGATGTTTCTGTGTTATGCCCTGGCAAAATAATTGTACAGCATGTGACCATAGATTTCTGCACCGAGTATGATCTATTCTTGACATGTGTGTGTCCAGAAAGTGGGTGTCACTGGAAGAATGTAGCTGTGAATGGCACTCCCCCGGGTCCCAGGACATACCACACCAACTCAGCCTGCCTGGGGGACAGACTGTACGTCTTCTCTGGAGGGGAAGCAGGAGCCACACCTGTCTCAGACCCCAAACTTCATGTCTTTGATACAGGTTTGTTTAGATTTAACCTGCTGCTGCAATAGTTGTATCAAATAAAGCTCTACAGTGGGATTAGCTTTGATTTTGTCAACTTCCTGAAACACTGTTAGAGCATTTAAACTTTGTACCACATACAAAGTTTATGAACATCAAGTCATATTCTTCTATCTCCAACACCTAGTTAATATTTATACGATGTATCCTGTGTTACTATCAGCACAGACATTTTGTCCCACAGCCCTTTAAGCTGAATAAATTTTTCATTGAATGATCCTGGACATACAATTACAGGCATAATTACCTTGTTCCATTGAATGTAGTCATTAATTGTGACTGTTTATGTAAAGAGATACAGAAAGAGACTGAAACATATAGTTAGTACACCTCCATGGAACACCCCCACAGGTGTTTTCACTTATTCTGGCTGATTAGATCCCTTCTCAGGTCTGTGTGGGCGGAGACCCTTTTCACAGCAGACATCTTGAAATTAAATAGAAGGGTTAACACAGGTGTCATCGATGATACTAATTAAGAGTCTGCTAATTAAGGAAAGGCTCTGCTACATTAAATGCGACAGGACTTTAATTAGTATTATTGGTAACATCTGTGTTGACTATTTCACATCATTATCTCTGCAGTGAAAAAGGTCTATTCCCTGTGTAACTGCCCTCAACTTCAACCTGAGCAGAGGTCTAATCAAGGAGAATAATTGAAAACACCTGTGTGGGTGTGCAAGGCTTTTAATATTTCGTTACACCGAAGGCATCCACTGTGTAATTGTGATTACGTTTGGGGAAGAGATTAGAGATATTTCAGATTGCAAAATGCATTTTGGGTTTCAGCAAAAAACTTGACATCAAAATAATTTGATATGAAAAAGCACCATAGTTTGTAATCCTGTTTTAATTAAAACCGATATGGACAAGAGAAATCATAACAGGTGATTTCACAGTTAAACATTTTGACCTGTCATATCAGGGACAACACGGGTGTAATTAATAATCTAAATTAATTAATGACTGCAGTAAAAAACATATGAACTTGAATCCTTACCCAATGAGATGTTTGTTTAGAAAGTAGTGAATGTAAGCTTTACTGTCAGACGCTACCTCACTCAATAGTGTGTACACATATGTAATGTACTGTATCCATGATAGATTTTCAGTGTCAAAGTTATTTAAGAGAATTGAACATTTTCAATAGCTGCCATTAAATAATGCATAATCCTCCTATTGAAGATGAACCTATCTTATTCTGCCTTCAGTTACTATTCACAATGAAATAATTATTTTAATGTTAACAATTGCTTGTTTATATTCCCTAAAAAGGTCAATCAAATTCCAGTTTATAAGACCTTACATTATGATGTTCCTCATTTTCTTTTTACACATCACGATAACAAAAATAAACAAATACATGACAGCTTTTATCTTTTATTCTTTCTAGCACCTTCCACCTGGTCCCAGCCAGAAACACAAGGCAGACAGCCGCCAGCCAGACATGGCCACATTATCATAGCAGTGGGTTCCAAGATCTACATTCACGGAGGCATGGCTGGAGACAAATTTCATAACGATATGTACTCACTTGACACAAGTAAGCCTGAACTCTGCTGCATCATAATGAGAGGATCAAAGCTGATCTTTACCCCAGATGTCTTGCATTTATCTAAGATGATCATACAGGACAAAAAATGTAGAGCCTCAGAAGTTTTTTGTTTATTACAAAAAAATAAAACCCTGTGTCTGTTCAAAGGAAACATGAAGTGGGAAAAAGTGCAGACTAAAGGAGACATCCCACCAGGAGTAGCAGCACACTCAGCTGTGGTGCTGGGCAAAAACATCTATATTTTTGGGGGGATGACTGCAGATGGAGCCAGCAACTCCATGTACAGATTCAACACTGGTACACAATCCTGAATATTTCCACTTTATTATGTCATACATCATTTATTGCTGTATTTACAAATGCTATGGGACACTTTGGTTCTTTATTTTTTTAAAAATAGATCTTATTTAATTTGAGCTGTGTGACTATGTTAAAAAACCTCCTGTTTGCAGACAAATGTAGATGGGTCCTCATGAAGTTTGAAGGGGACATGCCACCCAATCGGCTGGACCACTCCATGTGTTTATTGCCGTGGAACGTGCGTGGTGAAGGAAACGGAGACGAGGAGCAAACGAGCAGCCTGGCAGCCTCAGAGACAATAAATCTGGCCTTTGTGTTCGGAGGGATGGACACTCAAGGCGTCATTCATAATGACTGTATTGTGACTGTGGTGACATGATGTGCCATGATGTTGTAATATTCATTGACCAGTTATTTTGTTAATAAAATGTTTGTCAAGTACTTACATATATATTTTTATTTGAAGTCTGAAAACAGGTCAAGAAGTCAGTTCTGTACAGTCAAGACTGAAATGAACATTGTTTAGCAATTTCACGTTCTGAGACGTTTTGAGGTATAAATCTGGGTGGTAAGGCTGAAATTTACAGATGGTGGTCAGATATATTCTCAATAAGGCACTCATTAGTATGCGCCATGATATGGCCTGATTCGAATAAACTGGAACTACTTTCTGTCCAGTAGAAAGAAAGTAGTTCCCACACAAAACTGCTAACAATAGGGTGTGTGGATTATCTTCAGTAAACCAGGTCATGATTTGTAGGAGGATTTGGTGCTTTGAGCAGAAGCCAAGTGCCATTTAGTCATATTACATTGAGAGAGAAGGCAGACATCACATCGCCTGACATCTCCAAAACTTTGCAACTCACACCAACAAAATCTAGATCGATAAATAGCACAACAGGCCAGGGGGGAAAACGTACTTTTGATTCTGGGGTAAGCTGTCCCTTCAAAGATGTATCCATCGATTGATGATTTTTGAAATTAATGTAAAAACTCTTGCAACAATTGCTCATACGTTTTGTTTTTGCCTGGGGCTCTAAGGTTACTGGTCCTCCATTTTTGATGCTCAAGATACTCAAAAGACGAATCGATCCAAATCCTCTTACAGCTATTTTTGGTATCCGCTGTGAGGATGATCATCTTCCTCTGGCACACTCAAATTGCATCATTTATGTGACTCTTTTTAGCCAACGACTCGTTTTTCTTCATTTGGAGCAGGCTACCTATCCCTCTGTTAAAAGCTGGATCAGAGATGCACTGAGTTTTGGTACCACTTTACAATAAGACTACTTATAAATTATTTATAATTAGGTTATTAATTAGGTTGACAAAGACTCAAAATTGTTTATAAGCTGTTACATGACATTAGACAAAGAGGGCAATAGTTAACTGTTGTTTGCTAAATAGTGAGCCCATATTTATTGGCACTGCTCAGTCACGGAACTCATTGCATTTTCAGCTTACTTAGTCTTCTCCATCAGCAGTATTTATACCTGTCAGTTTCATCACATATTTGTTACTAGCATTTAACCACCATCTGCATATCTTAATAGTCAAAAAGCTTCATTTGGCTTATAAAGAGCAGTGTCTGGCAACCTTCCATTACATGTCTGCTTATTGTTGTTCAACATTTGCTATAGAAGTTGTTTACTCTAAACCAATAAACAATTCATGCGCACGTGTTTGTTTTTTGTGCTTGTTTGTTTCTGTTGGTCTGTTGTTGTTTTTTTTTATATGGACACCTTTTCTGTCTGTTGACAATAAGTTCTCCTGTACACAATTGTTTTTAAATTTTGAAATTAAGTAGAGAAAAACAAAAAATAAAAGCTGAAAAATTTACCATTTGAGCCAGTGAGAGTGTAAATTAATGCAATAAGAGACAATCGAGTAACATTTTGTATCAAACATTTATTTCAATGTCTTTCCAGAAGTACAATGACCAGATTCAATAAATAACTTTTAGCGTTGCCTGTGAACATATTGAGCCCTTGATCCCACAGACATCCCCATCACGGACCAGACAATGAACAACCTGCCCCCCCCCACCCCCACCCCACCCACTAAGCCCCACCCCAACCCCCCCAAACTACGGAACCCCCAACAGGACTGCCTGAGAACAGCAGCAGCAAGCCTCATATCCGGGCTGACGAATATCTCCGCCTTTCAGCGAAGAGAACACCTCTCACACACTGAAACTTATTTTAAAGTCTTTCAGAAGGTTCAGCATGGTTGCTTGTTATCGCCACCCCTTCCCCACCATTCCTCTCACTATTGAGTCCCATCAGTCCAATATGTACATCTAGATGCCACTACCAGAGAGGCAAGGGGCGACAGAGGAGCCGACTTCAAACCTGCCTACAACTCATCCTTCTCATCTTGCTCGCCCTCTGCGCCCTCAGGTGGTGCTCCACCCGCGCTACCATAGAGCTTGCTGATGATGGGCTGAACCACCTCCTCCAGCTCCTTCTTCTTGGCCTGGAACTCTTCCAGGTCGGCCTCCTGGTGCGACTCCATCCACTCAATCTTCTCCTCAACTGCCTTCTCAATAGCTTCCTTATCTTCATCTGACAGCTTGCCGCCGAGCTTCTCCTTGTCACCGATCTGGTTCTTCAGAGAGTAGGCATAGCTCTCCAGCTCGTTGCGGGCGTCGATCCTCTCCTTCAGCTTCTTGTCCTCATCTGCGAAGCGCTCAGCGTCGTTCACCATGCGCTCGATATCCTCGGGCGTCAGACGGTTCTGGTCATTTGTGATTGTGATCTTGTTCTTGTTGCCTGTGCCTTTGTCCTCAGCGGTGACGCGAAGAATACCGTTGACATCGATCTCAAAGGTGACTTCAATCTGTGGCACGCCACGAGGGGCAGGAGGGATGCCAGTCAGGTCGAAGGTGCCCAGCAGATGGTTGTCTTTTGTCAGAGGACGCTCACCTGAAGACAGAATCAATAAATAAGTTTGTGCAATTCCTATCTGCATACACGAAAAAAAAAACAATTTCAAACCATATTTTTTAAATTCATGTCCAACTCTTACCTTCATAGACCTTGATGGTGACAGTGGGCTGGTTATCAGAGGCTGTAGAGAAGATCTGGGATTTCTTTGTTGGCACCACAGTGTTCCTGGGGATCAGCTTGGTCATGACTCCTCCGACGGTCTCGATACCAAGAGTCAGGGGGCACACATCCAGAAGAACCACATCTCCTGTAAGAGAGAAATGTTTAGTAAGCAAGATAAAGTTGGCAAGTTTGGTTGAGAGGAAGAAGTCTCACCAATTAACTTACCGGTGTCTTCCTCTCCAGAAAGCACGCCAGCCTGCACAGCAGCTCCATATGCCACAGCCTCATCAGGGTTGATGCCCCTAGAGGGCTCTTTGCCATTGAAGAACTCCTTCACCAGCTGCTGGATTTTGGGGATACGGGTTGAGCCTCCAACCAGGACGATCTCATCAATGTCAGGCTTCTTCAGGTCAGAGTCTTCCAACACCTTCTGGACGGGCTTCATGGTGGAACGGAACAGGTCCTGACAAAATAAAAGACAGGGTTAAAATATTGTCAAACATGAAAATATCTTTACACAAATGAGCTAATAAGTTGTTGATGGGTTGTTTAGCTTACCATGTTGAGCTCTTCAAACTTGGCACGAGTCAGGGTCTCAGAGAAATCCTCTCCCTCAAAGAAGGACTCAATCTCAATGCGGGCCTGGTGCTGGGCGGACAGAGCCCTCTTTGCCTTCTCAACCTCACGACGCAGCTTCTGCACAGCACGGTTGTCTTTGCGCACATCTTTGCCGGTCTTCTTCTTGTACAGCTTGATGAAGTGCTCCATGACACGCTGGTCGAAATCTTCACCTCCCAAGTGAGTGTCGCCATTGGTGGCCACCACCTCAAACACACCGTTGTCAATGGTCAGGAGGGACACATCGAAGGTTCCGCCGCCCAGATCGAAAACAAGAATGTTCTTCTCTCCATCCTTCTTATCCAGACCGTAAGCAATGGCAGCAGCAGTTCTAAAGAATAAAATTATGAGATTAGTATAGTGAAAAGGAAGGAAATGTTTCCCACAATTTCAAAATAAATAGATTAATAATTATTTTCATTAGACACTTACGGTTCATTGATGATTCTCATGACATTCAAACCAGCGATGGTTCCAGCATCCTTGGTGGCCTGGCGCTGAGCATCATTGAAGTAGGCAGGGACTGTGACCACGGCATGTGTGACCTAAAGAAAAGATGAGAACATTTAGATTCAATCATATATTATTTAGAAGTAGTATATCCTTTCATGTGTCCTCTGTTATTTTTTTCATACCTTCTTGCCCAGGTAAGCCTCAGCAGTCTCCTTCATCTTAGTCAGCACCATGGCAGAGATCTCCTCAGGAGCAAAAGTCTTCATCTGACCACCACCGATGTCAACCTGAATATGTGGCTTGCTCTTCTTCTCAGTGACCTAAGGAGGAACATGCATCAATATTAGGATATCACGCATGTCACTCAAATCTCACCTGAAGACCTTGAGATCCTTCAATCATAACATCAAACTATCAAGACTAGAAACTCACCTTGAAGGGCAGGTACTTGATGTCCTGCTGCACAGAGGAGTCACCCCAAGTGCGCCCGATCAACCTCTTGGCGTCAAAGACTGTGTTCTCAGGGTTAGAGGTCAGCTGGTTCTTGGCAGCATCACCAATCAGACGCTCACCCTCACTGGTGAAAGCCACATAGGATGGGGTGATGCGGTTACCCTGGTCGTTGGCGATGATCTCCACGCGGCCATTCTTGAACACTCCGACACTATATGGGAAAACATTTTTTAATTGATTACTCATGAAGCAATTTCTGGGTGTTTTTAATTTTTCCATCATTATATCAAGCCAGAAGTCACTTTTCGTCTCCTTACCATGAGTAGGTGGTCCCCAGGTCAATTCCAACAACAGTCCCCACACTCTCCTTCTTGTCATCGTCCTCGGCAAACACGGTGCCGGCCACCAGCAGTACAACCCACAACAGCTTCATCTTTGCTTTTATTGTGTTCAGATCTACAGAGAAATCTGTGGAAAAGAAATAAAATGTTAAAAAACATGGCCTTGCGTTCATGACGTGGGTTCTCTGCTTGCCCAAGTTCACGCAGCTACCAGCTAATGGTAAGGCTTAATGTCATGTACTGAGATTCATACCCATGATAGATGGGAAGCCAAGAAACACCCCCGAAATATGTGAAAATTATGTAACCCTTAAAGAGAACGGGTAAAGTGGGTGGAGCACTACTGCCTCTTCCGAATGTTAAAACCACTTACTAGATTTGTTTTTTCATGGCTAGATGGGATCCCCATACCTGCTAAAGATCTCGCGAGAGTGATTATTTTAACCCAAACCATGATCTTTCTCAAACCCTGACCAAGTATTTTTTGTACCCAACCCTAAGCACACTTTAACCACAGTGCTGTCACAGTATAATAATAACTAATTATTCAGCATGTACAAAGAAAGACCGTCGGGTACAAATCTCGCGAGAGTTTCGTAAATCTAAGGTTCCTTTCTAGAACAACCGTTTTTTTTTTCACATCCGCCGGTAGCTAGCTAACCACGTTAGCGTGTCTGGCAGACATGCGAGGGAAAATGGCTTGCCTTACAGAGCAGTTAAAAGTAGGTTCTTTTTGCAACATATATTGCAATAACAGTGACTACGGTTTTAAAAGCTGTAAACTTTGGTTAAATACACCACCAGTGTCAAATGTTAGCTTAACTGGCTTCACCATAATGAAACTGTCTTGAAATGACGCCCAACGTTTATGAAAAGACAAATTATTCGTAATCGCAGTATCATATTCACAACAATGTTTATACGTACCTTAACAGTGTAGTCGATGAATTAACGGCCTTGACGTTGCTTTTGCCGGTACTAGTCTCTTCTTGCCAAGCGTGCCTCTCTTATTTCCCTATTCTGTATTCTTTCCTCTGTGAAGTGATGTTGAATGAATTGTGCTCTCCACATATATAAGCCGTCATTTCTTTCCCGTCGTGGAGGCTCGCGATTGGCTGAGCGGCTGCTCGTTGGAACGCGCTGATTGGTTCCACCCGGCATGCTGGCCGCCGCTGATTTGCACAGGCAGAGACGAGGCGACGTCACGACTTTTGCCTACCGTGCGGACGCTGATTGGCTGTCTGTCAAACGGGTCTGTGTAGGCTGTTGGAGCAGCGACACGCCACTCTAAAAACCAAGGAAGCAAGGGGGCATTTTCACATTTTGTACATTTAAAGTTAGTGCTGCCTTTTTTTTAAAATAATGGCCCCTCATGTAATTTATTGACATTCATTCTCATGCTGCTGTGGTTTTGAGGAAGTGTGATCCTGTTGATATGTGCTGGTATCATGAGTAGTAATGATGACTCACTACAACGAGTAAGAAATGTACATACCATGTGTAATATGCATGTCAGTAAATAGCCTAAAGCAAATGTTGTTACATCAGATGAACTAGATTGACTTGGCGTTTCATCAGTCAATATACACACTTGCAATTATGGGTCAAGAAATGCAAACTGCAGTAGCTTGACTATCAAGTTTAAACATGGACACTATCCAGCCTATATGTCTTATTTATCCCATATTGATTACAGATGTACTTAATTATTTTTCACACTCTAGATTCAATGGGTTACAGTCCACATCAAACAAAACCACGTACTGTATTCTCTCTGCAGTTTCTTATCACAAAAGTTTAAATAGGTCAAGGTTAGGTAAGTGGTTGCCTAAGCCAGGCAAAGTATGACTGTAAATGTGATATTTAGGAAAGTACAGTAAGAAGATATAGAATCAGATCTTAGCCTGCTTGTGTTAGTTTAATTGTTATAATTATTATCATCTGTTCTGTGTTTTTTCAACAAACACACGATCCTCTTCCGTTGTAGCTGCAGGCCTATGTCATTATTTACTTGTATGTGGTATGTAAAACAATTACAAATAGAGGGACAAGAGGCATAACTGCATTTTATTTTAGATGTTAATTATTTATGAAACTACCTACCTTAATTGCAAAATTTTAGGGCTTCTTACATAACTGTATTTTAATTTACATTTGATTTATTTGAATCTATACAATTATCTTCTATAATCTGAAAGTTTTAGATACTCTTTTATTATCTAACTGTTATATTGCCCTTTTCTGTTAATATATGTCACTGTTGTTGTTTTTCCTTTTGTTCTTCAAAGTAATTGTAAAAGTCTTGAGTGTACATGAAAGTTGAATAAATGAATGAATGAATGAATGAATGAATGAATGAATGTCAGGCCAGATATAAAGAACGCCATGAAAAATAATCAAAAATACTACTAAAATCTGCCAGTGGGATGACATTATTCCATTGTTTCCAACACGATTCAGCTCTTTTTAAAGATTTTCTAGAATCAAGAACCATTTTATTGATACCATCACAGCGATCTGCTTTATCTTGACTCAAGATACACACACTCATTTCCCAAACATGTCTGAAGAGAGTACATTTTCCTTTCAGGCAAATTCTAGAAATTGCAAGAAAAAATATAACATTTCTGAAACAATTCAGTTTTTTTCATTCTATGAGGGATTGCGCAACACGGCATCATTACTAGAAAATTACTTACTGTTGATTTTGGGGGTTGGGGAGTGTAAACAGGTCTTAACGGTGCTTTTCCTTGGGGGCTACTGAAGTCCTGACGTGTCTTTTGCTTTCTGCTGACCTCTGTCACCACCCTAGCTAAAGGCCTCCTCTGGTCCCTGTGGGTCAGACTGGAAGAAGAAGTGCAGAATTGTAATTGTCTTCAGAGGGATTCTTCTGAAAAGTCTCCTCCTGTCTCAAAACGTGACAGAATCACAGGGTTAAGAGTTTTTGACGAGCTACAAATGTCAGCATGAGTGAGTGGGACATAAGTGTTCCTTTTCTTTTTCTTCTTTTTGTCTTTTTCCCAAATTAGAAGGAAGAATTATGACACTGCTGGCTGAATGGTGGAGGAAGAAAAACCAGATGTCACAATGGTTCATCTCCTGCAAGAAAGACAGTACATAATACACATATTAACCACAATACACCATCAGTCCATTCTTTTGATTGCTACTATTTTTTGTGTTTTGTTATTGTTGTTGCTTCACTTGTTTCTGTTTTACATTGTAGATATTAATTTAGCAAATATTTTCAATTCAAAATGTCATGTTCAGACGGCAACATGCAAACCAAATTACTTTCACTTCTGAATTTCTTGCCTTCCTCACACAGTTGTAATTGTTCAAATGACCTTTTCTCTGACATATTTTCCTTGTACAAAGATAAAGATTTTGCATAGATAAATTGACACAGATGTGTTTATTTTTTTGACATAAAATACCCTCTGGCCCTCTGACAGAATATGTGTTTTAGGTGTCTAGCTGGCAACTGATAACTGACTTTATTGACTGTACATCAACCTGCAGTTCATATATTTAAGAACTGCAAGCTTAGCATTTTTCCTGCCACCTGTTTTATATTTGAATCTTAGATTGTACTTGGTCCATTTTTCTTTGAGTTTGCATATTCATCCAAGTGTCAGATTTCACTAAGGTGCTCTGTAGACCAGTGGCAGCTGGCGAATTTTTCTCCAGGGGGGACGATATTTAAAAAGTTAACATATCGCACCAGTGTATTTTAATATACAAAAAGGCCTTTATTTGTATTTGCTGACCTCTGTGATTCAGAATTATTGTTATAACCTTATTATGACTTTCATGCCTCTTCGCTTTTATAACCACAGGCATTATGTTTTAAGGTAATCCCATTCTTGTGAATGGAAGTTACAGGTCAATATGGTGGTAACTTTCCTTCAAAGTCTTCACTACATACATTATATAAGTCTGGACAGTCATGGATGTAAACTGTAACTTGACTGGTTGGTGGAGACATACAGACAGTAATTATACTTTTTGACTGTTTCATACAACCATGGACAGCTGACTTCTCACTCCCATTAACTGGCCACTAGGGGCCGCAAGTGTCCAACAACTGCTTCAGGTTGAGATCTTGTTTCAGCTCAGGACAAGAGGGTCATGTTAATGTTGATGGAACTTTGCAAATTTCTGCCGGGTGCATCTGGCAGTTGTAGTAGCATTGCAGTAGGTGCTTCACCATCTGTTGCCTGGTGGGGATTTGCACTTTAGGAATGCACCCTCCTAGTTGGTAACGATAATGAAAAAGTATCTTTTATATTAAATTGTAACTTAATTAACTCAATGCTATACATCAATCTTGTTTACATTCTACTGTTGCTAGTACAATTGTTTTATGGCATAAATACAACTTGTGTGTTGGACTTGCCAACAAAATAATTAGCCCACAATTCCATCACATGGCAAATCAGAAAGGGTGGCCAACAATAGAAGAGCATCACTGCCAGTTATTGACATGGACATGCCGGTGTGCCCTATATAGCCTTTTTCATTATTAGAGATTCTGGCATTATTAGGACCTTATTCCATATTTTTGTCTGGCCTACAGCAGCCTAATCAATTTTTCATGTGCCCCCCCATGAAAAATAATTGCCGACCCCTGTGTTATAAAAATGGGGCTGTGAATAAAATATTTTGAATTTTATTATATGTTTTGGAAATTAAAACAATAAAGAAAGAAATGGGGTGGGTCACTTTAGATGTGACTTTGACTATCTTCAAACCTAAAAAAATAAAATAAATTTTTTAGTTAGTTTACCACCTTGTTTCTTTCAGGTCATGGCTTTATTTCGCAATAGTGACCTGCTCATTACATGGTTATATACCAAAAATAAATCAATAATTTTACACAAAATATCCAAAGCCATGTAATAAAATATAATTCATGGATTTTTTTTTTTTTTTTT
>JAJHUR010138533.1:0-17040 GCA_027495735.1 Lutjanus campechanus
AACACTTGCCACAATAGACTGATAAAACATCTGCAGCATCTTACTGCAGATGTTTAGAGATCTGAGCTTCCTTAGGAAAAAGAAGCAGCTCTGCCCCTTTTTGTAGAGTGCATCTGTGTTAAGGGACCAGTCCAGCTTGTTGTCCAGGTGTACACCAAGATATTTATAGTTTGTTACCACCTCGATGTCCATTCCACAAGTGTTCACAGGCTGAAGAGGGGGCTTGGATCTACGGAAATCAATGACCATTTCCTTTGTCTTTGAGGTGTTTAGTATGAATACGCGCGAGAACATGTCATTTATGGACACTGTGAGTTTATTTTGTCTACTGGACATAGTGAACGTACTCAGTGTGCCTAACATAGTGAATTCGCCACTTGTGCACATCTCTCATCTGAGACCCGAGACGATGGGAGGAGGTGGGAGGGGGGACGATGACATCGCCAATCGCCGATGGATGGGCTGACGATGATCGTTTGGAAAAATTTAACATATCGGCCAACTCTTCAATACAGCAATGTCCTGATATTAGAAAATGTACTTTGTAATTTGTAGTTTTGAATACTCACATATTTTTAAACGCAAGTACATTAGTACTTTAATTCAAGTAAAATGTTGACTGAGCAACTTTCACTTGTAGTTGAGTAATATTTGACCAGAAGTATCTTTGTCCACCACTGGTTACGTGACTTAAGTCTACGCCGCATTATGAATGGAAACCAACAGAGGTAATGATAGATTAAATATATACAAATTTTAAATTTTGTAGCTGTATGCTTTGCAAAATGTGATGTATAGTACTTGCAGCAAATGGGATAAAAGATGCAAAACCACCGTGATTCTTCTAAAGTCTATTCCAGTATGACTTTATTCAGTGAACTTTTATTTAAGCAAATGTTTTTAACCCATGATCTTCAAGGTGTAGTTAAATATTCTGATTGATTTTCAATTGAATGTTTCCTACAAATTAAACAATAATGGAAAACTAACCACAGAAAGGAGCAGACACTTTTCTGCCTCTGCGCAGAAAGCTGCAATAAGAGCCAGTTCACCTCCAGTCAACTAAATGGATGCGGAAACATTCATTCATTCTCAAGGATCTTTAAAATCGTTATTTAAGTAATTGTTGATTTCGTAAATTGCCCCCTTATTAATTCCCTGCCTGAACTGATAGTGAACTGATGTCGGGTCTGCAGTGATTGCGGAGCAGAAAACAATGCAGTATCGATCCGTCCATCGGCTGTCCTGGTTCCAGGAACAACAGTTCATTAATGCAGTCTAAGAGAGACTATCTGTCTCTATTACTGCCTGTTGGCCTGCATGGCAATGATTTATAGGCAACCTGTGGAGGCAATGGAGACGGCTAATGTTGCCCTGAGTGGGAATGTAGAAGTCAACTGGGATGAAGCCAGCAGTGAAGAGTGTGCTGTCAGGTGTGCAGGCATCACCAATAATGTTTGCCTGAATGTTGTCAGAATCATCAGCGACCAAAACATATTCAAAAACCAGCTGATATCCAAGTCTTTCATAATGGTTGAAAGCAGGTCCATTTCTCCTTCTGACCAGAGATGAAGGTTTTTCCATTTTTATTTTTTATTTTTTTGTATTTATTTATTTTGTCATATTGGTACAAAAAGAAGACAATACAATAGTGACAGACAAACAAACAAAACACAACAGAAAAAATAAATAATAAGACAATAAAAAGTAAAGTGTAATAATAATAACAATAATAATACAACAACGATAATAATAATTATGTTAATAACTATACATGTATTAAGGAAGGTTTCCTTTTATGCTTTCATCTCTACTCAAGCCTCTCAAATGATTGGCTAGTTAGTTTGCTTACAACGCACTGAGCTGACCATAAACAGGCAAGAGGCAGAGTGTCGCAAACTGTGGTAAAAAACAAACAAACAATTAAGACACATATTCTGAATGCACTGCATGCATGTTCAAAGAATTGTCCTAAAACCCCAAAAATATCAGTACATCCCACATGTCTTAATTGGAAAATGCTCCATCTGGAATAAGTCCGAATTAGGGACGTCCAGACAGAATAATGCTGTTTACATGACCTGTATCAGATTCTGAATATTTTCATATTCAGAATAATTGTGCAAAATTAGACTGCATATTAATGCACAAAAAAATAAACCCTGTAAGTGACTATCTCAGGGTTAAACTCCCTATTCAGTGGCAATGGTGGTAATTACAGCAGGTCTCTGGGTTTTCACTTACCATTTAGATTTATCTTGGTATTGTTCACCCCAACTCTGAAACCAATCCCTACATTTATCCTCTCTTAAAAATTGTGACGACACCGAAATCCAAGATGGACTGAGTTGGCCTCACTACAAGGAAGTGGTTTGGACATCCTGTCTGAGCAGAAACTTGGCAATCTGGAGTCCATCCACTTTGTTTTCTTGTTACAGTTCAACTTTCCTTACCGGAGAGGAAAATACAAACGGTTTTTTGTGATTTCCTCTGAGGAAATGTTTCCTTTCTTTCATTCTTTGCTTGCACTTGAACGATATCTATTGTGGTGTTTTATTGTTTGTTGGCCAATGTTTTGCCTTCGGGTTTGTGTTCTTGAGGGTTAAAGGTGTGTGAGTGTTTCATTATATTCCGCGCTTTAGTCATGTGTGCAGTTCCGAACCACCACATCAGAATTTCAGCATTATATGCAGGTTGAGAAACTTAAAGTACTTCTACCATTGAGCACCAGATAAATGGCTAAAACATAAAATGCAAAGATTGCCATATTTCAAGTTATATTTGTGTCACTGCATTGGCAGATAATTGCATGCGTGTGTTTATTTCAGGGAAGCTTAGTTGGACGACACTGAAACATTGATCAAAGACCTGTCTGTGGTACAGAAATGATTGAAATAAGATTTTTGTTTTAAAGTTAAGCCTCAAGCTGCTTTTATGTTGTTAAATGTACATCATCACCCTGTGATGTTCAAAGCAGTCCACGAGTTATTTCATGATGAAAGGCTGTAATGTACTGTTTGTGGAGCCCAATTTGCCTCAAGGAAACAAACCACCAAGCAACAAAATGGACCCAGAAATATAAAAGGTACATTTCAACCATTGTCAGAATGGAAAAGTGGATTTTAACTTTAATATTGTGAAATGAGTTGTAATAGCCACATGCAGAAGGGTCAGACTGTACAAGAGACAGAAAGAGTGTTGTTGTGTTTCCTAATTCAACCGGTCTTTTGGTCCATTCCTGACAGTCTGAGCTCCTGCAAAAAGGACAAATTCAGATATTAGGTTTATAGCCATGCTGTCCCACAAAAGCTAAAGTTTATAAAAATATTACTTGACTCCGCATGGCACCAGCATGAACGGGGAAAAAAACAAGGACATGTACAATGACAGATCACCAAAGCTAAACTCCAAAACTAAAAGGAAGTTTTTCCTTGCCGCTGTCGCCAAAGTGCTTGCTTATGGGGGAATTGTTTCAATTGTCGGATGTAAATATAATTATTGAGTGTGGTCTAGACCTACTGTATATGTAAAGTGTCTTGAGACAACTTTGTTGTGAATTGGCGCTATATAAATAAAATTTGATTTGATTTGATTTGATCAGTACAGCTACATGTGATTCCTGTTGCTTACTGGTCATTGACTGTACTTCAAGTGTACTTGGACCAAAGAACACCAGACTGAATTCTCTCAAATTATGCAATAAATTTATTTTCACAAATCTCCTGAATCTGAAACCGGAAACTGTTGCTTTGTGTCTTTGCGATGACTTGTTTCTTTGGGACTGTTCTCACTTTAAACCACCTGTTTACAGTAGTCATGTTCACGTTTCCATCGGTGTATTTTTATGTGCATTTGGAAGTATCACATTAGAAAAGGTTTTGCTTTGTTTTGTTGTCGATTGCTAAATATGATGTGCTGTTAAAAGGGTAGATGTTATAAGCTGTAGTTTCAGCCTACACCTTTTTTGGACTGCAGAAGTGTCTGAGTTATGTTAAATTACTTTATTGTAATGTTTTTCACTGAACTAGTCATATTCTGAATATCTGCCATATTCTGTAAGAGGCTATGCATTTATCTACATGAATTTGTAGATTAATTCATGATGTTCTTATGTTTATTTGCAGATCAAAATAAATTCTAATTCTAAAGGTTACGGAAATGGCAATTTTTGAAAAAAAAATCCTCAGTTTTGCAAAAAAGTTTTTACACTTGCTCAAGGTAATTTTTTCCTTTTTCAAAAAAGAGGCCATGTGCTCATGGTGGTTGGAAACAACTTTTCCAAATAAGTTCTGACGTAAAGAACATTTAATGCCTCTGGAAATTGTCTCATTAAGCATCCACAAAAATATTAGTGAAAATACATGAACTAGAACAAACAGCCTTTTCCATCAGGGACCTGTAGTTATTGTCTATTCCCTTTTCAAATCCACCAGATTTCTTTGTCACAAACAATAATTGCACCTTGCCGAACAGATCCCTCAATTGGTTTGTTTGTTTGTGATATTGTGTGACTTTGGTAACGTTGGGTTGAATCCTGCCAATTGAGGCAGCGGTAGACCAGCTGCTCCCGTGCACTGTAAGGTAAAATGACTGTTTTTTTGCCAGAAGTCTGGAAGGATATATTACCGCTTCAGTACCCCGTTGAGTTTGCCTCAAGAGGCAGATTAGGAGCAGAGAGGTTTTGTTGCACCTGTTGCACCCAGTGAGACAGCTGACATTGTGGATTTTTTTAATAGCTGGTTTGCAGAATTTTCGTAATAAACATAAAAGCTAAATTAAAGCTGCAAGCAGCATTTGACGGGCCCTCGCGACAATGTGGCCAGACGCCAACTAGGGCTGTCACTTTTTATTCGAGATTCGAACATTCATTCGGATATGAGGTGAAAAGTTTACGTTCAAACTGTAATTACATATTCGAAATGTCAGCTTTATTCGAACGAATTACGGGTCATTTTAAATTCGTTCGAACTTGATTTTTTGAAAAAGTGACAGCCCTAACGCCAACTGGTGGATGAGGAGCTGAATTTTCATGCCATTTGGACACTGCAAGAAGGAATTCAGCGTCACTTCCTGTCTCCACTAGTTGGCACTATGACTATGACTCCTGATTGTCATGTAGATGTGTTCAGGGCGGGACTCTTATCAAACACGTGAAGTGCAGATTGGACCATTAACAACAAAGTTATGGCAGTTTTGTGTTTCATGACGAGAAATCAAAACTCAACGCCACGCCCTTCAACGAGCACTAAATATTTTAATAACTTTAGATCACAAAGTAGTCTAGATGGTACACAGTGATTTTGAAGTTGTTACGATGAATTCTGTAGGAGTTTGGTAAAATACAACACGTGGAAATTGCCAAAATTCACCTCGAAATTCAAAATGGCCAACTTCCCGTTGGGCTTAGGCATTGGGTCCAAGAGACTTTTTTGTGGCATGATACATATGTGTACTCATTTTCGGGCATATCGGTGAAATGTGCCAGGGAGGCTGGTTTTTAGAGGACACTGTTCAGTTCTCGGGCCCTAATTATTAACCCAATATCAGAAAAGTGAACAAAAACGTTAATGACAATAACATAGCCTATACAACCATCTTCAAGTGAAACTTCTCTTTACATAGCTTCTTTTACTTGCTCCAAACCAGTTCATGGAAACACGCCTAATTCACATTTTCACTTTAAAAGTTTGCTTCAAATTTGCTTGAAAATTAGACACAAACATGGCTATTGTCTAGACAAGAATTTTACTGCTGTCGTGCAGATATTGACTATCCTCTTTTAGTAGCATTAGTGGTGCTTGATGTTGACACTGAACACTGTAATTTGTCCACTGGTTTCTTTTAACTGGGACCACATTCATATGAGCAGAAAATGGAGGTCAAAGACTCGCATGTGGTGTTGTCACGAGGACTTGTTAAAGTTTGGTGAATCTGGCTTTAGCAGTAAAATATGGAGTTTAAGAATCTTACAGTTGTTCTATCTCACTCACTCAGCCCTGTTTCTATAGAGACACATGCTAACTACAAACTGTTACTATAGTAACAGATGGATGATCTTTCACTTCCTGCTTCTCTCTTGCTCTGGACTCTAAAGCCACATTTCTCTGCTCAGTTCACCAAATCTCAGTGATAATACGTGAATATGACTTGTAGGCTGCAGGGACTTGAAGTGGCAACACTCGGTTGGCTCTGCACTGATCTGCCAGGGAGAGGAGAGAGCGAGGTGACGGCGAGAAGGGAGCAGATAAAAAACAGGGCTGGAGAGAGACCGACAGAGCAAAAGATATGGAAAAAGACAGAAGTAGAGACAGAGAAAAAGGGCCACAGATACGATGCACAAGGCACAAGACTGTTTTCCTTTTTTTCCTAAACTGATTCTGAAAACATCAGGTCAGCTTACACCGTATAATAATAACACCGGCATTTACTTCAGAATTTATTTATCTCAAAGTTGAACCTAAAAAAAAGCCATACCAGAGGAGCATCAATTCTAGACGAGGCAGGGCAAGTTTGTTTGTATAGCACATTTTAACAACAAAGCATTTCAAAAAGTACTTTTACATAAAGCATAAAAGGCATCAAGATGAAATGTAAAAAGAACATATGGCAGTATAAAAAGGCAATTCAATACCTACTCTCTAGTCTGACGATACAGCAGCAGATACTTCTGTATCTCTTGCCAGGACGGCAGCAGGGAGAACAAACTGTGGCTGGGTGGGTATTGTCTTTCAGCACCCTCCCACTTCCTCCTTTTTTCAGCAGTTCTGGGGTAGCTGCACCTCATTTTCAAACAGCCTACAGACCACGTCGAGCTGCTTGTTTACATGAGTTGGTGATTGTCTTCCTGAATCATTTCCACTGATGCGCAGGAAGTTCATGGAGTAGTTCAGGTTAGTCAGGAGGCTCTGAGAGAATTGTAGTAGATGAAGGGTTGCTGGGTTTTGGATGGTTAGTTGGACAAAAGAACAATTTGGAGACGTCACTTTGGACTCTGGAAAAATTATGTTTAGCATTTTTCACAAGTTTGGTTCAATACCTCAACCAACTGGTCTACTAGCCTTTTAGCTCTTTGTAAGATACACCTTATCATACGAGATTTGTTTCTTTTACTTATATTTCACCTGAAAAAAATTAATACTGGGACTTAGACTCTTAGGTAAACAGTTAGCAAACACTTTGAATATTTTCAGCTTAGTCGGTTTAACAGTGAATCAAGCATTCTGATGCTATTTAAGTATACTGATTTTTAGAACAAACATAATTAATATGTGAAAAGTTAAATAAATAAATAACTTACACATAATTTTATGGGTCCCTTGGCAGCTTGGGGCCTAAGGCAATAGTCGACATTTGCCTAATGGTAAAAACCCCCACCCTGAATTGCTGCTGGACTGTTTCCTGTTTAGTAACACCATTTTCACACACATGTACACACATTTATCATCATCATCATTGTGGTTTTGCCAGGTAAGAGGGTCTATTCATTATCATTATCTAAACCAAGCACTCAACCATTATTCACCTTGTTGTTGTTGTGTGTGTGTGGGTGTGTGTGTGTGTCAGAGAGAGAGAGGGGGGAAGTTTCTATCTAGCGTCCATTTGTTTGTTCTCTTATCATTTCTAATCTGAGTTCCTTGAGTCAGAGTCTTGATGGCAGTGCTTTTCATATGTGTTTGTTTGTGTATTTCCATGTGGATTTGTGTGCTATGCGAGGGCTGTCGTGTGTTTGTGTGCAAGTGTGTGTGTATGTGTGCAAGCCCAGCCTGCAGCCTTGCTTGGGGGCTTCCAGCTTGACTCTTCAGTTATGCATCGAGCCAAGAACCCCAGTGTGTGTGTGTGTGTGTGTCTGTGTGCGTTTCATGGATCTGAGTTTATCCTTTTGCTACAGCTGTTACCTCAAGCAATAATTCTGTGTGTGTGTGTGTGTGTGTGCACGTGTGTGTGTGTGTGTGTGTCAGAGGTTCTTTGGCAACACGAATGGATCAGAGTGGAAATGAGGTTTTAAAAGAATTTCAAGTAGCAACAAAGGGGCGCTCTGTGTGTCGGTGTGTGAAAGTTTAATGTGTGGCATGAATATATGCATTATTTCACATACACATTCACACGTGTTGTCCTTGAGCTGATGCTCCTGAGTGATGTGAATTCACTTGATCTCTAGTCAGTGAAAAATTCATCAAATGTTTATGTGAAACTGTGACATCACACTCAGGTGTTTTAAGAGGCCGTTTGAGGGTTAAGACTTGGTTTGGTCAAGGTTAGAATTAATTTTCAGTTTAATTATGATGCTTTTTATAAGCAAACAAAAAAACTGATGTTACATTTTGTGGTTATAGTGGAGGAACTACTACTGTTTTTGCTCACTGGGCCCTCCAAATTCAACACAAAGTTCCCTGTGGTAACTTTCAGGTAGGGGTTAGAGTCTAGGAGACATTTACTACATGCCCTATGTCTCTACTTCTTTCATTTCAGTTTTCCACCAGATCTAGAGTTCTGGCTGCAGGGATTTGCTCCCATTCAGCCACGGGAGCGTTAGTGAGATCCAACACTGATGTTAGGCAATAACACCTGGCTCTCAGTCGATGCTTCAGTTTATCCCAAAAGTGTTGAATGGGGTTGGGGTCAGTGGTCTGTACAGGCCAGTCAAGTTTGTCCAACCAAACTGTGGAAAATTTTATTCATGGATATGGCTTTGTGCACAGTAGCATTGTCAAACACAAACTTGTGCGTTTTGAGAGAGAGGGAGAGAAATTAGTAATAGTCAGTCTTTAATTGAAGGTCAGATATTCACAGTTACAAACCAACACTACTGAACACAACTGAAAACAAATTGCCCTGTGACTTTAAATTAGACTTTCTCTCTCTCTCTCTCTAATTTCTCATTTTGTCGGAGAAGAAAATTATTTCCTTGTTGTACCACATTTGTCCAGGTCTGTCTTGTTATCTCTGCCAAACACATTGACTCCCCTTTCTTTCTTCCCATCTCTCTCTCTCTGTCTCACACACACACACACACACACACACACACACACACACACACACCTCTCTCTTTGACTGAACAGGGTGTTGAACAGGGCCATGTTCTTGGCAATTCAGATCAGTCCTCCTCTGTACAGCTGCACTGAATGGCCAAAATGTTACGTGTCTTCCTTTCACACACATAGCACTGATGGGGTGAATCCAAGTGAGAGCTGCTCCAAACCAAAATGCTGCTAGGTGGCCTCATCGTGCAAGAGGTTGACAATCATTAATGATGTCTAGAAACTGTAACACAATCCTCCTAAATACAGTAAGATGACACGATAACATAAACACCTGCACAATTCAATTCAATATTAACTACAGTCTCAAAAATTAACATAGAATTGAAAGCACAGCTCTCACACAGTACCAGCATTAAAACTACTGCTACTAATAAAAATTAGGACTGACTTTAATGAAAGACTATTTTTTTTTTTTTTAAGAAGTGATTTAAGAGATGTAGCTGTGTATGCAAGCCTTGGGTACTCACTTGGTAGTGAGTTCCAGAGCCTCAGGGCCTTGACTGCAAAATCCTGGTCACCTTTTATCTTGAACCAGGATTTGAGAGCTCTGCCTGATGATCTGTGGCTGCACTCAGGTTCACAGACGAGCAACGTTTCAGCTAGATGGCTGGGAGCCAGTCCTTGAAGTGCTTTAAATATGATCAGTAAAATCCTAACATTAACTCAGCAGCTGACTGGTAATCAAGAGTGATCAAAAGAGGCTAAAACAGTGGTGATATATTCTTGTATCTCTGAATTTGTTACAAAGAAACCTCCTTATTATACTTCTCATAGAAAGATTGATTCATGGATAAATCCATTGGATACGCAAATGTTATATTTAAATGTGTGGACAAAGTCAAAAATATCTAATGTCTAAATAGAGTTGAACATCTTCACGGTTTGTCCAAGCAGTCATAAATGTTGGGGAGTATAATCCACGCACAGGAACAGGCATACGATGGAATTCATATTATGCACACAATTATGGTCACACAGCTGTAACCCTTGCAAAACCATACCTATATCTTAACATTGGAGAAAGATCTGGCTCCAAACATTATCATTTGACCGATCACAATTGTCTTGAGCAGCGCAAAGCCTAGAATACTACAATGGTGCCCCTGGAAAACAGGTTTGGGGTTGTTTTGGTGGAATATTTGCATGTGAGGAGGTGAACCCTGGTATTAAAATGGTTTAATCCCAACAAAAGCCAAGGAAACAGCCCTTACCTTGTTTACATTCATACAGTTAGTGACTAAATTGCGATTTTCAGTGTGGTAGTGGATGCTGCCTGACATAAGTGGTGAATGGAAGGCTTATACCCAAATTCTACGTCCTGTGAGTCAGACCAACACGGATGCATAAACTAAAAATTGCACCATCTGTTGCAGAGAGCTGTCTTCTTGACTATCTTCAGTTGGGCGGAGTGAATTATGGAAAAGTTAAACCAAATTGCCAAATGGTGTAAAATTGTGCACTAAAATAAGTTATTGACCCACTGGTGATTGGTTTGCCTAGTTGGTTTATACTGTTAATTTGGCTGGTGGCGTGCAAAAAGGATGCAGATATGTGTCTTGGAGCTGATCCTTGGCTTCATGATAGTAAACTTTAGCATGACATGAACTCAGAACAGATCGGGTAGATGTCTGTATTCCAAATCAATAACTGTTCAGAAAAAGTTTGTTTGGTTTTGTGACTAAAAGCTGTTTTCTGTTGTGTTTTTTAATCACTCTAAAACACTTTTTTTTCATTTTCATGGTCTTTTAAATGTAATATTCATATTTTTAATTAATTATTGTATGTCTGCCACTTGTGTGAGTGGGTGTGTGAATAAAATAAAAAGTCCAACATGTTCATAACTTTAGTCAACTCATTCCCCAACCTCCATTCCCCATCAAATCTCTCTCCTTCCTTTTTTACTTCACCCCACCAACTACCAGTGCTACAGCAGTGCCAGCTAGCTATAATATCTGATAACAGAATACCAACTTAAATTAAGTAAACACTAGGCGTAAATCAGAATATTTAAATAATTTAACTTATGTCTGAACATTAAGATGTTTAAACCTATGTTTACACCATATGTTCACATATTACAATTTCACGCTTACACTTTTATGGAGCTTGTTTTTTAGTGTTTTCATCATCACGTCAGGCCAGGTCTTGCTTATAGAGAAAGTAAAACTTGTTCTCTTTTTAATCCAAACCCCCTGAGGATGTGGAGTAGAAGCTATCTTATAGTTTTAAAGGTCAGCTTTGTATGTGAATAAATCAGATTCTTAGTGATATAACATCAGCGTTACTGGCTCTGGGAATATTGACTGCAAGCCTGCAGTGATTTGTTCTATAACAGTATTACCACCTTGTGTTGTAAGCAAAGTTCATGGAAGTGACTCTAATCCCAAAGCTACTGCTGTCTCGTCTGTTCTATTTATTATTATGAAGTGTTTCTCCCTGCCGGCTCCTCTGTGGTGGAATGACCTTCTCTCTCTCAGGGCGGAGTCACTTCGTCTTCCAGGCTGAAAACTCGACTTTTTATGATGTACTTCACATTATCGTCTCCCCGCTGAGCCACACAGCCCCTCTCAGCTCACCCACACTGCTCTCCAAAATCTTCCCGACATCACCCCTCTCTTCTTTTTCCAGCACTTCACTGTGTTACAGTGTCAGTATTTGGTTGGATGATCATTTGCAGTCAAAACTGTTGATCATTTCAAATTCTTTACACCAGAACTGTTTGTTTGTTTGAAACTAATTCTGGTATATTTGAAAAATGTCTCTCGATTCATTTGGAGTGACACAGAGGTTAATTAAATGGAGTTACAATCGTTTAAACAACAGTTTGTTTTGCTTTTGTCTACGAGAGAGTAATTATTCCTCCATTATATCACTGAGATTTGCCTCTTTTTGATCATCTTTCTGCATGTGTAATATTATAAATGACATATCAGCTATAGACTTTAATAATTTTAAGCACTGGTGGCATGGACCACCAAGCTCCTAAATCTGTGGTCCAGAGTATATTTTTGCTGGCCAGATGTAAACTTACGTGAAAACAATACAGAAAAGGCAATTTATCAAAAGTTAACACAGTCTTTCTTAACTGTGATGGTTGTGTTGTTCACTTTTCCTATAAAATTGTGATGTGGTGTTTCCTGGAGGCATTGTTTCTACTGAAAAACAAGCTAGACTTTTCAGCTAGTGAAGGAAACTGGTGGCACACTAGGGCTGTCACTTTTTATTCGAGCTTCGAACATTCGTTCGGATATAAAGTGAAAAGTTCACCTTCGAACTGTAATTACGCATTCGAAATGTCAGCTGATGTCCTGAGCGGACAATCATGACCCCAAAACATCTGAGAAGCAGCGTGTGGAAGTATTTTGGGTTCTACACCGTGGATGGCAAAGTCACGGACAAGATAAGACTGTCTGTTGACTGTCTGTCGACTTTGTAAAAAGCAGCTGTCTTACCCGGAATTTACAAAAACAGAGTAGTTGTGCGCACATTCAATCCTGTTTTAGGTCAGGTGCCGGATAATCAGGAGATCCAAACAGAGAAAAAAGGAGGAGTATCCGCACACTGAATTAAGGCTCCCAAAATCTTTAATCAGCAACGTTTTGACCAGACTGGTCTTCCTCAGGCAACTATAGAGAAATAGTGTGGCAGGTAGCAGGTATACATGTAGGTTGAAGGCCTAATCACAACACACGTCTGTAGTCAATCAGCAATCAGACAGGCAGGCCTCAAGAGAGTCATATATGGGCATATTTAGGTCCCTTAGTGTGCACAGAGGCCAATAAATGCAGACAATACAATATACACAATGAATGCAAACAATATAATATAGTCAATGTACAAATGGGTATAGAGAAACACACAAAGCAAAACACATCATCCCGAAAAAAGCTCTTAGAAAAAAATTACTCAAAAAAGCTTTTTTTAATTTTTGTTTTTTTTTTTAGAAATATAGATTTTTAAATATTTTATGAGAACACGAGATTACAGTTATTGATTAGAAAATATATATAAGTGTAATCAACACCGTTTGGACGGTGTTGATTCGAATTTATTCGAAAGAATTACGGGTCATTTTAAATTCGTTCGAACTTGATTTTTTGAAAAAGTGACAGCCCTATGGCACACACCACAGTACTTACATCCTTGGATGTGTCATATTTTAGCCACATAAACTTATGACTCCATTTACTCATAAATTCCATTTTGGTTTTCCGTTGTCCACTTTTCCTGTTTCTGGTTTCTCTGTAACGATCACATTCACAATTTGAGGCTTAGTAAGCTCATACAAAGTAAGCCCTAAGTAGCCCTGACATATCAGTAGCTGGCCGGCCGGGGGCCAATTTAGTCATTTTAGGACCTGAGGAAAACACAGGCTGAGGCCCTCCACATCTGTTGTTCTTCCCGTTTTTCAATCTTTGAATAAATAATAAGTCATAAAATTAAACTTTTAAACTTTTATTTATAGTGGAGTGTCGAGGATGAATAAAGGAGTCTCGCAGCCTGAGGGAAAAAGCTGTTCTGTAGTCTGGAGGTACAGCAGTGAATACTTCTGTATCTCTTGTCCGGCAGTAGTAGGGTGAACAGGCTGTTGCTGGAGTGGGTATTGTGTTTTGTAGCCTCATATTTATTTACAGTTTGGCTACTGTCTTCTTGAATCATTACCAGTTCCAACAGTTCCAATGGCTTTTGAGGATTATACATGAGCATGGTAGAAAACATCAGTTATTAACCTTTAGAGGCAAATGTTTTTGACAAAATGAATTGAAGCTGTATTACATATTCTCCCTCAAAAGACGTGAATGGCTGTAAAAAATTGTAATTTTGTCCTGTGCAAAGAACAGTGAGATTAGTCGGCTTGAATCCACATCAGAATGGTAATGGTTATAGATTTTCAGTGTGTAGGACAGATGTTGATGCATAAGTGTTCTCTTGATTGGTTATCTCTGCCCCGACAAAACCTTGAAAAACCTTTGTTTGACATGACTTTTTGTGTTTGTGTTTTTACAGCTGGAGGCATTATGTTTTCATTTTTTGTGAGTGTGATATCTCAGGAACTCCTTGAAGGAATTGCCTCAAACTTTGCACTTGGACTCAGTGATGAACTGATCAGAATTTCACATTACTAATTGTGACAAAATTACACAGAAATATCTAACAGGATATGATAAGGTGATGACATTTTATATCCGAAAGGTCAACTTCACTGTCATATCATAATGTTCAGCTCTCTCAGTCCTCTGTCCTCCTCTGTAAAAAATAGCCTCCAATTAAAGACAGCATGTGTCTCACTGGAAATGATTCCCTGGAATCACTCATGTATGGTTTGAACTTCCACTTTGCCAGAAATTGCATTTAATACCTTTTATTAAATTCCTTCACAGTTACAGGTCAGTGTAGAGATAAGGTTCATGATAAATTCCTTCAAAATCTTCACTACATACATGATATGAGTCTGAACAGACATGGATGTAAACTGTAACTTGACTGGTTGGTGGAGACAAACAACTGTGAGGCAGTAATTCTATTTTTTGTCTGCTCTGTTTTATACCACCATTGTCAGCTGACTTCTCTCTCTTTTGAACCGGCTGCTCGGGCCCACAAGTGATCAACAACCGCTTCAGTTTGAAATCTTGTTTCAGCTTTCCCCTACATATGTGGAGGTTGTAAATGTTAGCAGAGCTTTGCAAATTTCTGCTGGTTGCATCTGGCAGTTGTGGTGGCATTGCAGAAGGTGCACCACCATCTGTTGCCTGATGGGGATCTGCTCTATACTGGGTGCACTCTTCTAGTTTAATGTTTTAGCACATATATGATGGTAGACATGATTTCAGACTAACAGCTCTAAATAACACAATGTGCACTTCAACACAAATCTCAAATCTCCCCTCTGATATGTAAAACGCCACACCATATGTTCATATATGAGCCTTTAAAAGCCTCCTCATAATCTGCATAATATTTACCCAAGTTTACTTCACACTAATAATGAATTTGTTTGCCAGATGTTTAACTTAAATGCAGAATAATTAGGATTTGTCAGTTGCTGTTTGTGAACAAGCCAGACAGATATTTGATCGCTGAGTCTGATTCCTAATACCTGCATTTTTGGTTGGTAAAGTGTCCTAAACACAACAAAACAATGCAAAAATAAGAAGCTACAGGCGGCGTGTGGAGTCTGGATGCAGGTGCCACCACACACTTCTGGTAGGCTGAGGGTGATTGTGAGGGATTTTTTTTAAAATGTCTATACATTGTTTTTTGGGGGGAAATTCTGCATAGTTTGCCTTTAAGAACATAAACAACACAAGACAAATGATCTTTGTGCTAACGTGACAAAATAAAATAGGAAAATGTAAAGATGCTGACTCGCCTATTTGTCAAACGTGTCTGGAATACTGTTACCATCAGCTAATAAAATCCCCAAACTCAGAATCATTTTGTCTTATGTTAAATTAATTAGCAAAAGTCAGTCAACAGACACTGCGGTCAAAAAAAAAAACTTGGTTTGAATGTTTAAATGTAATGCTTAATTGTATGTTGATAAAAATCTTTCCTTAATTTCTTCTACTAGATTTCCAGATGTTTCAGAGAAATTGTGTGTGCATCCAGTGATACATTTTTCACTCAAAATTGTTGTTGAAGAGTTTTTGTTTTCATTTCAAATCTATACAAAGTAATGTTTGAATTTGAGTGTCAAGAATTTAAATGATCAGTGTGAAAATCTCACCATAATCTCTGACTTGTATGAACTCTGCCATGTTAATTCTGTCACGGTGTGTTGAAGTCATAATTGTCATATTTCCAACAGTGCCTGAAGAAAGCATTTGTATAATCTGTATAATCACAGCACAGTCCCTTATGCAGTTAGCTTTAATTGCTAATCCTGCACACACAGAGTCACCTACAGAGGCTGCCTGCAGAGGGGTATGTGTGTAATTTTAGCTCAAGTTAAATTCCTGGAAATAAAGCTCATCTGAGAGTAAAGCTGGTCCCATGAAGCTCTTACTTCTCTTCTCAAAGCAGGACTCCGACGGTAGAAATGGTAATGGATGTGAATCGTTGAACCTGGAGCGCTGAATGCTAATCTTACGCACAGCAGGGAGCGACTATCTGCAGTGTGATTTTGGTTAACTTCATCGATCCGTGCGGGAGAGAGCACGAGGTCAGCGTTAACCGGCAGGGTTCTGGTGATTTGCTCGTGGACACCTCAGCTGATTGGTTTTGTTCAGAATCAGGGCATCAGGTCAGGTCAGTGTATCAGGCCAACCAGCGGTGTACAAAAAAGTGATGAAGGTATATTTTCTAACAGAGACAAAATACAGCAAAGAATCGCGAAGTTTTACAGGTTATAGTGGAAATAAGAATGAGGGTATTTTGGATTTAACTTATTATTATGGAGTACATGTTGATTGCACAGTGTGGAATGATGACACTAAAGAAAAGAATAATGACACCATCTGCGTTTAGATTGGTTCCCCATAAGCCTCGCTTTCACTATGCAAATCTGTCTGCCACTGGGCACGGTTTTTCCTGGGGAAATGATGTCTCCATTATAGACTGAATCACTGAACAAATTCATGCTTTTTCTCCTGATGTTTTCCTCTAATGTTACTCCTCCCTCCACCCTGACACCCCCCCCCCCTGCTGTAGTTACATGTTTGTGCAAAGCTGCAGTCTAACGTTACTCAAACTTCAAAATGCACATCATTATAATAGATTCCAGGCTGCCTCTTAAGTGAACATGCTTCTTTTTTCTGTTATTTCCAGAGTGGTGTTTATCGTTACTCTGTGGAGCAAGACTCTGAGGAAACAGGAAGTGATCTGGGGATCTTATTTATACAACTATGCGTAGGATTTAACCTTAAAAGCTGGCATACAGACAAAACAGAAAAAAAAATCAGATTTAGAAAAGAGTATGTTGGTACGTCCTACGCTAGTTTTCCTTTATAAATCACAATCAAATTGAAATGTGGCGCACCTTTTGAGGGTTTCATGTATA